>VWZN01009795.1:5510-28582 GCA_013396955.1 Regulus satrapa | reverse complement strand
CGTTTTTTTTTTCTAAATCTACTTTTTGTATGTTGCAGGCTCCCTCCATTTTGGCTTCTCAGAACTAAACATTACCAGAAGGATTCTCAGATACTCCTCTTTCTGTTGAAAATGCAATCTTTCCTGTTGTCAGTGCACAGAGACAGCATCACACTGCATGAAGCCTCCCAAAGGATGAAGACAGCAGGGCTGATGCTGCTTTGTCTTTTCCTTTTTTTTTCTGTTGCCACTGTTAGGAGAATTAAGAGCAAGAAAGGGATGAGAATGAACAAACTCAAAGAGTAACCTCGTGAGGAGAAAATGATCTTCGGATGCTTCTCACCCAGTTGTTATTAAGAATGTACATGCTAAGCATATATGGTGTCTTTTTCTGCAAATCACATTTATATAAGCCTGAACCCTGCAGTCAGACTTGTGTTATCACACTGCAAGAGAAGGACATAATCCAGACCAGTCATGTCAAAAAGCTGCAATAATTGTCACGTGTATGCAAAACTGGCGGCAGACCTTAAAACATCTAAACTATTTCTTGTTGGCCTTTCTCTACAGCTTTATGCCTTGCAATGCCATGTTTTACAACACCCTTCTTTTATATCAATACGTGAGGAGTATGGGGAACAGAAGCAGTGCCTCGGCCTCTTGTTTTTAAGGGTCTTGGGACATGGCTAGAGATTGTCTGAACCATTTATTTAGCTTTGATCCACTTCAGATGTCTGTGCAACATAAAGAGTGCTCAGAATGAGTGAAAAGTCCCTGTGTGAACCCATGTACA
This sequence comes from Regulus satrapa, assembly GCA_013396955.1. Lineage (NCBI taxonomy): Eukaryota > Metazoa > Chordata > Aves > Passeriformes > Regulidae > Regulus > Regulus satrapa. Next base: position 27,810 of record VWZN01009795.1, on the reverse strand, counting down.
TCATACATCATACATAAACCCATGTTTGCCTATACATGTAGACAGACACATAGAAACTGGATTATACAGGTGGCACTCATCAGAACAATGTTTTCTGTAACTATTAGGTACTTTTTCTTATTCCTAGACCTCAGCAAACTTTTAAAGTCTTTGCTTCAGACTCAACAACAGAGCTGCAAATAATTGCAAAAATAATATATGCGTAGATTCATTTGGCACACGCTCTTGAGATACCTGAAATTGATGCTTTTTCTGTTCCCTTTGAAGTAGGAATCCTTTTTACTCTACCTAGTTCTGTAGCCTTGTGGTTCCAACTGACTATTTAAATACAAAAGTAAAGCTGTACTATTTTGAAACTGATAAAACAGTCACCACTCAGCCTTTGAGATCTGTTATCACTTAAAAGTCTTCATTAACAGTGGAAGAGCAGCTACCTTGAAATACCTGCTTTGGCATCAGATCCCTCCAAATTGTGCTGTGCTGGTCACATATACTCCAGACAGATGGATTTACAGCTCATCAGTCCAGTAAATATTGATTAAATGGAAAGTCACTCAATATTCTCAGTAAATTTTAGAAGAAACTACCAAATGCATTTTGATATATTGGACAGATAGTGATGAATTAGCATGCAGAAACAGCAGCCCTCAGAATCAGGAAAAATAAGAAGTTAGTTCTAGCTGGTTGGGTTATAGACAGTGGGAAATTACAGAATTCTGCAAATGGCCTAAACAAAACAAATTTGGAAAATATAAATAACAAGGTCACCAAATGACATTTCCAAATTATGTTAATTCTGCAGCAGGACTGATAGAGCCGTACATTTCAGCCCTACATTTAAAGTGTAGCAGCTTAAAGCTGTAGACCCTAATCCTTCCATGGGTGGGCTTCTATGCTCATATGCTCATTCAGAGAATACCTGGGTAGGACTTCTGTTGCAAGGAAATTACAGTTAGGAGAACAACATTTTTCAAATAAATAAGTTTATTTGTTTCAGAGGATTATTCAAATAGTTTGAAAAAAATCTAATTCAAATTCAGTGCCTTTTAGTTATTTACTTCAAGACTCTGTAAAAGTAAGAGAAATTTAAATAATGAAAATATCTACACTGTATGTCTGATTTAAACTCAAGCTTTCCCCCAAAAATTCTTTAAAATCTATAGAGCTATTGTTTAGCCGAGGTGCCTTTCACTCTGGAAAGCCTCAGAAAGTCTGCAAGGAGACGTGTCCATTCTTAGTACTCCTTAAGCCTCCCAGTACATAAGATATTGCATAAAACATAGAATGAAAGACAGAAATGAACAGCCTTTGCCAGGTGACTACAGGATCTGTTTGGCCAGCAAGTTTTCTTGTTCTACAGCAGAGTCACAGATATGATATAAGCTTAAATCCTCATGGATGATTATTTTGTCTGTGATGAGAAAGGTCTTTATCACTGCTAAAGTTATTCCATTTATTCCAGTTATTCCATAAATTAAATATCTATGAAGCAATGAATCCAGACATTTTATATCTTGTGTTTGCTCCCTGGCCTAGAGGGTGAGTCTTTGTCGAAACAGTTTGAGATTTACCACAGCTGAGCAGCTCCACCAGAAAACAAAACCATGAGGATCTGCTTGCACTGCAGACATGACGGCAGCAGTGGAAATATTTGCATGGCTGTGTTCAGATTGCGTGGCAAACTCAAGCAGGGCACAGAGTTGATCCTGCATGAATCCATCCATTCTGCATGGTTGCTGCCTATCAGGACCATGAGAGCTGCTTACTTGATAGATCTAGGCACCTGGTATGACTGGACACCCAAGCCACTCTTTTACTACCCTCCACAACTGGACAGGAGAGAGAAAATGTAAAAAAAAGGCTCATGGGTTGAGATAAACACAGGGAGATATCACTCGGCAATTACAGGGAGAGATTACTCAGCTGTTTGATCAGAAGATCCTAGGTAAAATAGCTCAACTTGGGGAAATTAGTTTAATTAATTGTCAATTGAATCCAAGTAGGATCAGATGAAATAAAATCTTAAAACACCTTCCCACCCTTCCCTGTTTCCCAGGCTTAATTTCGCTCCCTATTTCTCTGCCTCCTCCCCACCAACAGCGCAGGGGGACGGGGAATGGGGGCTGTCAGGTCAGTTCATCACACAGTGTCCCTGTCACTCCTGTCACTCCTTCCTCCTCAGAGGGACGACTCCTCACGCTCTTCCCCTGCTCCAGCGTGGGGTCTCTCCCCTGGGAGGACCTGCACTCCCCTGTGCTGCTCCCGCAAAGATCCCCCACAGCTCACAAGTCCTGCCACCTTCATTAGACATGGGGGAACCTTCTGGAACCTTCTCACAGGAGAAACCTCTGTAGGCCCCTTCTGGTGCTGAGACCTTGCCACTACAGTCCAATACGATGGATTAAATAGGCCCCAGAAATTAATTTTCCAAGCCAGTGTCAAAATTTCTCTATTTCATGCAAACATGAGGGATTCAGCAAGTTATCTTTTTTTATAAAACAAACAGGCTTTTTAAAACTGAAAAGTTGTTTAAAGCTCAATGCCCTAGATTTATCCTTTGCCAGCAACTCTTCCTCTGAGAACAAGTCAGGATTTAATTATTTCCCACCTTAGAGATTCCCATGACCTTCTAAATAGTTAACTTTCCTAATTTATTCTTAGAACATTATAATCTTTCTCTGCCAAAGGCCTACTGATATTGCTATTGTCTACATTATCCTGGAGACATCACTAGCAGTAAGTCAACTCTGTGACTTCAGTTACAGTTGAAGCACACAGCAAACTCCCTCTCATTTGTGGACTGCATAAATCAAACCATGGCAAATAGCAATAAATTGAGTGAAAAGACTGATTTGATATATTATCATATTTTTATATGTGTTCCATAATACAAAAAGAGTCTTTTATCTAAAAAGTGTTACTTTACTAAAACAAATTGGACACGAGTCAGTTATACTCTGCAGAATGCAGGCATATTTACTGATGTATAAACTGTTTTAACTACTTTTACATTACTTGTGCATATTTCTTCTATTTGAACTGCTAGTTGCAAAATATTGTCGGGAAATCAGCACCTTTGCAGACTTGTTTTTATCGAGTATTGTATTTGTATTGTATATTGTTTGTAATATGTATCATTTAAAAATAGGTAAAACAAGAAATCCAACCAAGCAACTAATTTAAAATTACATGTTGTATATGTATTGTCATGCGATTTTAAATGTTAGCTGTCCAAAATTCAGCCTGCTCACCTCAGCAGGCCTGTTTGGGTGCACAGCACAGAGCAGGACTCAGCTAAACTGCTTCCTGTGCACTCCCTTAATCTCACTTTGTGCAACTGTAAAAGCCCCACGATGAAGATGTGCTCAGTTTGTCTTCAGAGTTAACAATTTCATTTCCCCTCTCACAGCAGAAGAGGAGAAAGAAAATCAACTAAAGGGAAACCTGACAATGGCTGTTACAGATGGGTGCCTAAGAAATCTGAAAGGTGAAGCAAGATAGAGAAAATGGAAAGCAGGACCACATCCTCTTCATCTCTGTCTCCAGGCAGTTACTTTGACAGTTCCAGGCTTGGGAAAGAATATCAGAAATTATAAGGGATGAGCAGAGAGAGGGGGTGTCACAAAAACAAACAAGTAAACAAGCAAGTAAAATACCTTAACTGAGTAAGAGAGTCAGGTTTAGATTTTTGTTGAAAAAATGTTGGTCCATGGCTGTAATTTTTCATTGATGATAACAAGAATTTTAGCCCAAGCCTTAAGTTTGGGCAGAATTCAGCCCATTATGATATCTATATTTTGCTTCTGAGGGAAAACTATTTAACTAAGGTTGTACTCATTTAGTGAAAATCGATTATGTTTGTGAAATGTTTATGCACAGTTTATGATTTTACTGTGTTTTCACAATAAGCTGGTCTTAGTAAGAAAAGTTTTCCACAAGAAAATTATGCCTAATAGAGTTGTACTATCTCCTTATAGTATATTTGTACTAAATGAGCAGCTCATCTATCAGAATGAGGTACTCAAATCTCTTAAAGACCACTGTGTTAATTTTGTGCTATCCTTTGATTTAAACTTGGTGACTCCACTTTTCCAAAATAAGGATTATTATTTTTTTTTCTTTTTACTACTTAAACATGTATTTAGGGAATAATATCAGTTAGTATCTGTTTTATAAGACAAAGATTTAAATTGTGTTTCACATTTGCAACTCAGGAGTAGAAATTAGGTAGAATCAAGATTTATGGGTAAATATGAGACCAAGATTAATAAATGTACTGAAGCAAAATTTTTTATATATAACTATTAAGCTGGTTTTGGTAACAATTTTGATTTTCATTGAAGCATATTCATTTCAACAAGGCTATTTTTAGAATGCTTCCTATTTACAGAATGGCTGGGGTAACAGCAGCCCAAGTTCAGTGTCCACAGGGTGAAATGAGAATCTATCTGTCTCCCATATCTGTATCCCATAGGGCAGCTCTGCCTATAGTCCCATTGACTGTTCTGACAAGAAGTTAGAGGACTTCTTAAAATAAAAATTAAAAATTTACTATAGCAAGACCATTGATGCTGATGCAAAACAAAGCAAATTGAAAAAACCTTAAATTTTGGTACTGGGTCTGGCTGGAATGTTAGCGTAGCTGATACTGTCCCGTGTTCTGGATTTGTGAGTGAACTGTGTTGATCACATCCAAGTGTTTTGGCTTCTGCTGAGCAGCATTTGTACAGCACCAAGTCCATCTGGTTTTCACTCTGCCTCTCTGCTGGGAGGGGGAAGGAGACAGAAGAAACGCAGCCACAACTGTCGAACTGAACTGCCCAAAGGCATATTCCACCCTCACTTGTTAAGCTGTTTGTGTTTTGACCCACAAGTTTTCTTGCTTTTGCTCTTCCCTCTGCACTCCCACGGGGAATGATGGAGTAGCTCTGCAGGTGCTTTGTTGCTAGCTGGGGTCAGCCCAACACACTCCTAACAAAATTCACTGAGCAGCTGAGCCCGTGATTAAATCCCAAAGCTATAAACTTATTAAAAAAGAAGACATAATTTTTTCACTGAGGCAGAAATCTGTTCAGTTTGACACCTAGCTCAGTTCCAGGCTTTCTCTGTGGCCCTGGACTATCTGAATTTCTACTGTCCCTGACAATTCACTCGATTTCCACCAGCAGGAGTGTTACCAGAACTAAGTTAATGGCAGCAGCAGCAGCACTAAGCTATGTGTTGCTTTTATCTTTGTCTGGAACTCTTTTCCCTCTTAATTGTAATCAAATTAATCAGTAAGAGGTTTTCTAAACTTCTAGCCAAACAGCCTGTGGTTTTCTTTTATAGCAGATCCCACGAATATCAGAAAAGAAAGTGGTAATTTGATTATGTGTGCTTGAGAGGACCAATATCTACTGCAAAGGTTTCCTGTGTTCTCCTGCTGCAAATATCCAACAGCTAAACAGGCTCAGCTTCAGCCTTGCAACTGTGTTTTCACTGTCAAAGCTGTTTCTTCTTTAACTGGTAATTGCACATACACAGCTGACATTAAAGAGACTGTTGAATACCAAAGCTAATATGAACTTCAGGCTGTCCCCAAAAGTAATTTTTAGAGAGACAGGTAATAAAACAGACTTGTGTAGTTCATTAGCTACACCTAACCTGGCTGAATACATCACTGTCAACTCTAGTAACCTTGGACACAGAAGACAGTGTCACACTAACCAAGATTAATGAAACTACTGAATGTTAAATATAAAATAAGACCAGAGTTTTCAAAACTAAAACTTTTTATTGCTGAGGTGTTAAAATGCTAATGGGTTTTTTTTAATGCAAATAGCTTTTATGAAGCATGGGAGACTTGACAGACACTTTGAACAATTGCAGTAATAAGCAGCATCAACAGTCTCTGGCATACAAGGCTCTGGAGGAGCTGCCATGTGACTGCTGCTGTTACTGTCTTTGACCTTTAAAAAAAAAAAAAAACACCAAAAAAAAAAAAACCAAACCCAAAAAAACCCCACAAAACTCTAAACTGAGAATCCTGCTCTCATTTTCTACACAGCCTCCTTTTCCTTACCTAGAAATTAGGACTTATAAAATAAAAACAATCATACTGTTGTCAGCTCTTTACCTCTTCCATTTTATTTTACCTTTTCCTTGTATTTTCTGGTTGATAGGCATAATCTCTGATAAATCAAATAATTCAGTAGCTTCTCCTAAATGCTAACAATTCCCTCTTACTCTTTATTTTTATGAGAAGTATTTTTCACTCCATTCCAGGTGGTTTTGTGAAAAACAATAATGGATGACATGTTTTATTTACACAAAATATAATTATCTTTATATAAACTAGATCTTTCATATTTCATAATGATATGGCTTGTATAAACAGCATAACAACACAAAATATAATAAAGTAACTAATAAACAGAATGTGAGAGTAAGTAAACAAAAAGGAGAGAAAAAAAAACACAGAATGTTTGCTTCTCTCATCCTGGGAACTGTTAGTTCTGATTACTTATTCTGACCTTATTTGAACACATGAATTGGGAGGAGAGAAAGGAATTCATAGTAAGATTAGACTTAGGGAAATTAGGTAAAAAGTCATATTTACCTGTCACGAAGCAGCTTAACAATTAACAACACAGCTTTGAAGAGACCTTTTGGGCCATCAAGGACAATGACTTGCTATTGCACGGTTCCTGACACAAAACTCTAAGTGTTTTGTTTCGTTTTTAATGCCCAGTTGTCTCTACCCCACTACTTCAATAGCCACATATCAAATCCATGCAGGAAGCTTCTTTGCTTGCTTTGCCCAAGAGTTCCTGCACTGTGATTCATGGAAGGGCAGCACTGATGCTCTGAGCACCTGGATGGGGACTGTCCCAATGTCTGCTCTCGTCTGTGTAACATCCTGTGTCTTCTGCTTTGTGCTTCCTAACAAGTATTGGTTTGCTGTCAGTCCTTCTCAGTGAGAGGAACAGCTGAGGAACAACAGGCTTTCATGAAGCAGCTTTAAAAATTGGAATTATTAGAAAAGCAAACCTTGTGGCAAATAAAGTGCATCCCTTTGTTCTACTACATAAAATGAAATTGTCTTCATTATTTTAATAATATTTAAAATATTATGTCCATATAATAGCTATTAAATTAACTATTAAGTTTTATGGTTAATTATAATTAAGATAATTTTACTATCTTATTTTCTTTATGAGTTTTCTTATAAAATTTTCCTTATAGACTTGCTAAACAGAAAACCTTAAGCAGCAACACTTTATGCACACCTTAATAGTAAATTATTTTTTAAATAACTCTTAAGAAAAGAAGACATGATTGATTTCCTTACAGCTGAAGTAATTTACAGCATTATGGAAACTTTGTGAACTCTGAACACTGAAAAATTAGACAATATTCAAAGTCCCAAAATCCTACAAGTTTCATGGTAAAAAAAAATTGCTGATATTTTCCAATAGTTCCCTCTTAATTATTGACAATAATTACTCATGTTCCTGTGGTTCTCCATTTACTTGAGGATAAGAATCAGGCTTCCATGGTACTAAAGCAAAATTACAAAAGGAGGGTATTATCAACTTTTTTTTAAACAAGGACTAGGAGTCTAAAAAAAGGAACTGTCACAGTCTCAAAAACAGTGACAAAGCCAAAAAAAATCAATCAAAACAACTCCAATACGTTATCATCCTTGCACCATCTATTAGCAACTCTTTTTTCCCATTAAAATGATGAGTGTAGATTCTCTGTCTTCCTTGTACTTTTTCTGGATTTAGGTAAGACTTTTCTGTGGGGTTTTTGGTGTGTGTTTTTTGTTTGTTTGCTTTTGTGATTTTTTAAATTTCTTTTTTTTTTTTTTTTTTTTTTAATTGTTTTGGTTTGGTTTTGTTTGGTTGGCTTTTTTACAAGGATGTGAATATTCTTATCCTCATATAGCTGGATGTGGACAGTAAATGGCTCCTCATAGAGCCAGGAATGGAGGACCATAGGAGAGGAGAACCTGTGAGCATTCCTATCCTGTCTGCTTAGGCTAAACCTACTGGGGACTGTTGCCAGGGAAGCTGAACGGAGAACACAGTTACATCTTCCTAGAATTCACAATGTGAAGCCCTTCATGGTGGAGAATGGCTCCAGACAGCTGAGACAAGACAAAAAACAAAGCTTAATAAGAAAGATGAGAAAAGTAGGTATCAATACATAAAATTTCATGTAAAGAGGAACAAGCAAAGACTGGACATGTAAACTATTCCCTTTACCCCAGACCTCTTTATATAGCCAGACTTGAGCCACTTTAGCCCAGTAAGTGGAGACCTCCCTGTTTTGCTGACAATGCTGCCCTAATGCAGTGAAGACTTCAAAACAGATCAAAATGATCAAAAAATGATCTGAGCTTGGAGGAACTGTGAAAATAAAAAGGCAACAGAGCAGCACAAAGGCAGCAGCGCAGCAGCGTGATGAGAAGATATGTGATATCATGGGGATTCATTTTAAAATGTTGAATATTTTAAATTATGAAAATTAAAATAAAATTCTTATTCTGTTGCCTCTCTCCATGTAGTCTAAGCAGAAAAATGGAATGGGGCGACTACAATTACTCCACTGTTAGTTTAACACATAGAAACAATTGAAAAAGATTATGAATAGCATTAAAGTACAGCTGCTGAGATTTTGTATTTTCCTTCCTGATTATCAGAGATTTGATAGCAGCTTCTGTGCACAGCCAATGAAAATGGAATAAATAGGCAGGTGAAAATAAGTTTACAGCCCCTTCCCATCAAATACCAACTCCCAAAATATATTAAAAAAAAAAAAAAGTTTTTAAGCTTCATGCTATTACAAAATATTAATTCCCAAACTTTCATTACCTTGAATTTACTCTTTTTCTACATTAAAGGTTTTAGAGGAAATACATCTTTCAAGGAAGAACTGATAAAAGAGGTAAGTCATAGCAACTGAATGTTGTTAAACAAAAATCTAAACAAGGTAACCCAAAGGTGCTAAGTTGGATGTGGACAGTAAATGTCTCCACAATTTACATTTCACATGTGTATTTTTTGTCACAGATATACTGGCTATGAGAAATTTTTTTTCTCACATAGACAACAACCTTTAGCCATATTATCACAAGACTGAGATGAATTTATTTGATTCCTTTGCACACATCCTCAAGACAACCTCCCCTTGCTAGGCTGCAGGACAGAGCAACTGTCTCATCTGGAACCTTCATCTCTGAACTTGAGTATTTCTGTTAATTTATGCTTTTTTTTTTTGCACTGTGCTACCACCTGAGTCATTTTCTAACACTACAGAATGCAACTATGAAAAGAAAATCAACAACTAAATGAAAGTGTAAGAAGTTACTCATCTGTCACTTGCAAGCAGACATGAGAGCCAGAAAATCCAGAGCTATTTGTCTTTTGTACTAACTCCAGTTAAAAGTAAGCATTCCCAAATCGGCCCACTTACAGCAAGAACAGAGAAAGCTACTTTTGATGGACTAGAAATACTAGAAGCAAAAAAGACCGTTTTCCAAGCAGTAAGTTTTAATAGCAGCATTTTGAAAAGGAAAAACTGAATACTTAAGTTTGTGAATGTTGATGGTCTGTGTGCATTGCTCCCTCTAGTGTAAAAGATAGACAATCACAACATTCCCAAAAAAGTGACTGAGGTCGGTAACAAACTTTAAAAAAAAAAAAACCGTTATTGTCTAGTCACATTTCCCCCCTAAATATTTATAACATTACTGCTCATATTTTGATACAAGAAAAAATATCTCACATCATTTCAAATGCCGGTGTAGGTCTCACGCTTCTATTAACAGGAAACGATCACACCAGAACTGAGCAGTGAATGCTCAAACGTACACCCTGTACTTAAAACTGTAACACTCCTCAAGAAGCTGGCAAGCCAGAATGTGGTGTTCCACTTTCTTCTCTCTGGAAAATAGAATACTAATTATTATAGAAATTAGAATACTAATTATTATTCTAATACTAAATTAGAATACTAATTTCCACTCTATGTTGTTATTATTACCATCATAGAAGAACCTGGCCTAAATGCAGTGAAGTACACTCCAGTGTGTACACATTCATCTGACTACTGTGTCTGGTTAGGCCTTAGAATTTGGAAATAAAGCAGCTTTGGAGTTTAGACTTCCTTTCATAAATAGGTACAAAATCCATTTACAACCGCCAAGTCACACCAAATATTAGCAAGTCTATTATTGCTATTGCTAAGCAAGCAAATTATTTTAAACTTCAGCCTNATAGGTACAAAATCCATTTACAACTGCCAAGTCACACCAAAGATTAGCAAGTCTGAGAAATTATTTTAAACTTCAACCGAATCTCAAGAGCCACTGGATGATACTGGACTTCCTCACAAGAGTATAGGAGCAGCAACTGACACTACTGCAACCTCCTCTCAGACAGGATCTGGGAAGAATTCCCGGCACAGTTTCACAGTATATCCAGAACAAAAATAAATAAGCCTTTGGTGCCAGTTTCATCAGAAGATGCAGTGTGCTTTGTCAGGATACTTAACAAGCTTCTTTTAATCAGTAACGTTTTCCAGCTGATAATTCTCCTAGGTGCATACAGTCCCCTGCAAGATGCAGGCAGCATATTTTCCTTCTCCAGGAACTGATGAAACCATCTCTGAACAGAAAAGCCATAAAATAAGACTTGGAAGTCTGAGAAAAATTCAAACTAGAGCTCTCTCTGATGTGATTTAAAAGAAATGTTCCCCCAAAAATTAATGCTCTGCTGTTTTTTTTACAAAAGATGAGCTCTTTCTCTGTCTGCAAGGTTGATAGTGTGCAAAGCAACTGAGAATGCAGGAAGCTTTCTGAACAATCATTTTGTAACTGGCACTTCGTATTTCACAGGTATCAACATTCTTATCATACAAATACTGTCATCTCCCAGCTTCTGTCTTGCATTTCAACCAAGGTCCAAGACAGAAAAAAATGCCCATTCCTCTTGTGTACCAAAATGAGGCTGTGAATCATTATCTAGTTTTACCCATAAAAAAATCTGAGTACATTTTGTGGGACCAGCCTGAAATAAAATCTGATGCAACGTATTTTTTAATACCTTTAACAGAGTCCTAATGACGACAAGTGGTTCTACTGTCTCAACACTGCCCAAGTTAGGCTCCATTCCCTTTAAAGAAGAGCATGATTATATGGCAGATCCTTGTAGTCATTTAATGCAAACAACCAGATTTTAATTTTTCTAACTGCTGTGGCCATTGAGTCCATCGAGGAGCACACCTCAAGGATGGTCCTTCCAGGGTACCTGCCATCACTGTTCTCCATAAAGCTGTGTCTGCTGTCAAGCCTGAGGAAACTATTTGCTTGATCATTTGTGAAATTGTCCAACTCATCCCTTATTACAGGGCCCATCACAAGCAACTGACCTCAGCTAACTGGAATACCTCCTCTGCAAAGGGCTCAGTAAGGACAGCGCTGGGTGCCACAGGAGAACATTCAGCTTCTTGGCCCAGTGCCTCTGCAGCAGCTCAGTCACGGAGTAAGAAAACGGGCACTGCAGCAAAATCTCAGGGGCTAAATTCAGGACAAAATTTACAGTTGAGAAAGAAATTTTATTTCAAGCTTCTACGGGGGTATTACAAACAATAGAGAATAAAAACATTAAAAACTATTTAAAAAGTAATTGTCCCTTTAAAATAAAGATTCAAGCAGGTTTAACAATGAAGTATGCTATTCAATGAAGTTTTAAAAAAAAGATTTAAAAAGTATTGGTTTTGCTGTATTTGCTAATCCTTTATAAAAAAGCTGGGCATAAATACTTCGTGCATTCATATGCATTATTTGGTGTTTCATATTATATAACTTGGTACAGTATTTACGATATCACTGCAAAAGAGTTCAAACACAGTGCATTTATAAATAATGGAGCCATTATAAATCACATTGCAAACATACCTTGCCATTTTCATTGTTACAAATTCAGTATTTCAGTGAAGGTAGGAATAAAGTAGCTACAACAATCAATATCTTGACTTTATTTTTTTTTCTTTTTAATATAAAAATGCAGTTCTGGAAACCCACCCTCCTTCTTCCCCCTGCCCAAACATAATGCTTTACTTCTTAAAAATAAAAATAAAGTACTAATTCTATATACATCACATGTACCATACAAAAATGTATCCAAAGTTTCTATTGCTACCAAAGTGTTCTAAATTAAAAGTTACATAAATCCCCTCATTGGAAACAAAAGATTACAAGTTACCAAAAAACCAAATTACACACAAACCATCGAGTTATTTTATACAATTTCCAATACATTTTTCTCCCAAAGCAAGTTGTCTTCTAATGTGCCTGTATAAAAATGCATATCAATATATTTGTCAATTTTATTTTTCATTATAAAGCAAATTAATACATTTTCTACAATAAATAAAACACAGGGAGGCACACATATCAACAAAATTAAACCAATGGGAGATAAATGGGATATGGTTTTGAAAGAAACAATGTGCTTGCAGGCTTTAAGCCAGATTTGTTTAAAACAATAACAACCTTAAGTAATTTTGGGCAAAAATGGAGTGTTTTTGGTGATTTGCAAGTGATGTACATAGTATATTTTTATTGATGTCTTTCTCACAAAGTACCCTCCAAAATAACACAACTTCCTTTCTTAAAATACATATTTGTAATTGTAAATTTACATCAATCTTAAATATGTGGTACTTTGTGCAAAGAGCAACAATTTACACAAACATTCAGAAGTCTTTTTCAGAAGCTACAGACCAAGGAAGAAATGATACAAGCAGCACCATACTGTATATGATTTAGGCAAACATATATTTGATGCCATTTCGATATTAGGCTTTAAGATCCACTAAACACCTTAAGCTGGAAGATGGTGCTTAGGTAATTTAACAGAAAGAAAGAAAAAAAGAAAGAAAAAAAAAAGTAAAAAGCTTGGAAAAAAACAGAAACCAATTCCCTCCCCAGCAAAATTATAAAAGGAATTAAGGAGCTACTTCTAAAATCAGAATAAGTTAAGTGTTGAATATACATTTATGTACAATTATGAACACTATGAACAAGACATTTTAACAGGTTTAGTGGAAAATCCTCCAATCTACAACACAATAAAATAATTAATCAATATGGCAATGGTGATTTAGAAGAATTGCTCAACTATTTCAAGTTTGCAGAACTCAGCCACTGAATCAACAATTAAGGGGTTGTATCTTCAATACATTCTTTTAGACAAAGAGGTTCATTAGTAGAGTTCAAGTCTCTGTGGTATTTTTCATTGCCTTGCTAGAGAATCTCTGTTAGTCGATATCACTGAAGTCACTGACTGGTTCTCCATGGACTCGACTCAGGTGATTCATAGCACGATCAAAAGCAATCCTTACTGCTTTTCGTATGCTCGAGTTACGTCCTTCCATCATTTTTAACTTGTCTATGGTCTCATCTATGCCAAGGGGAACCATTTTTGATTTGGGAAGCCACTGCCTGTAAAGAAAGGATTAAAAAAAAAATCTGTTAAATATAGAGTAAAATCAACAAGTCTGTCCAGAAATGTCAGGGCTACTATGCCCATGTTTCTCATATTGCAGATTAGCTTTACCATTATAAAAAAAAAAAAAAAAAAAAAAAAAAACACCTTTTTAGATAGTGCTTACTTGCTTTAAATATTTAAAGAACGTGAAATATTAAGAAAATCTCTTCCATATAACAGAGAATACATTCAAATTCAGTGATACGTACTTAGTGATTAACTATCAACACAAAAAGTTAGCCTGGAATACTGATGCAGTTAAAAGAATGGGCAGCAGCAACTAACAACGGGCAAGGCTCAAGATTCACCTGACACAGTATTGTTTCTCTTCATTCTTTCCCTTCCATTATTACGGGGAGTTTTCAGATGAAGGGTTTTTACCTTGTATTTCAAGCTTCTTAATTTGTTCTTTATGGGGAAAGCTAAACTGGCAAGGAGTTCTGCTTTAGCATGTTTTTTATCCTGCTGTATATGAAATTCCACTAGCTCCATATTCAGGGTACTTTTCTGTTTTAAGCTCCATAAATATCTTCAAATTCTGGGCACAGAGGAGTGATAATGGAAAAAGCTCTATATCATGTTATTGTAGTTAAGGCATTCTAAATATTTACTTTCAAAGTATAAATTAATGTTATTTTCATAGATGTTGATTGTAATCCTGTTTTCTAAAGTTACAGACATTAAGGAAAACAAAAATGAGGTTAATTAATTAATATCTTTAAGATATTGTTACTGTAGTTTGCAGTCCCAATCCTGCAAAGGGCAGAAGCCCTCCTTTTGTTTAGAAACATTAGTTTGGGAGACCATTTGAAGCCAAACCAACAGGAAATCAGACAGTCAAATCTGAAAAAAAAACCTCTTTAAAATACGTAAAACTGGCTATTAAAATATATTCATTCTCTTAAAGGATTCTAAACTAGAGTGCTATTGTATTGAGCACAAACACTGAAACAAAATGTAAAGAGTCAGTACAAGGACACAACATGAAAAGCAGCAGTCTGACCATTATCAGTTCTAAAACACATCAGAGGAAGTTTTAAGAAGGTATTTTTAAAAGAAAGCTTTGCAAGTCCTTCAGATATAGGCAGGGAAGAAGAAACAAATACAGAACTCCACAGGGGATAGACACTGGTATCACAGACTGAAGGTGACACACACCCTGCAGATGAATGAAAATCATAAACAGAGGTTCAAAACTAAAAGAGACACAACAGAGATAGAATTATGAGTGCCAAAAATAATCACAATAAGAGAATCATTACCAAAACAAGTTGGTGGGATCAGGGTGGAAGGGAGGAAAGGGGCTAGAAGAAGTATGTAGTATTTTCCTGTCTATGCAGAGTACCCATTAGAGACAACTTTGCACAGTACTTACAAGATTTAGGACCACCTGCATATAGAGACTAATCAGAGAAGTTTAAGCTGCAGAGGATTCTCCAGATCAAGAAGTAATCAGAGCAATTAGTAAGAAAGTAACAGTGGAAAACATGCATTACACTGGTGACACCAGTAAGAGAAAAAAATGAGAAACAGAAGGCTGAGTATGTTTAAATGCAGATGTTCTCTGCAAACAAAGGCAGAAGAATGCAAGATCTTACAGAATCCTGAGCAACTGAACAAAGACAATTATGAAGAAGTACCAATTAATTAGGAAAATGAAGAACAGAGAAATTATGCCAAAAAATCGAAGGGGCAGAAGAGCAAATATCTGTTATAAATTTTAGGCAGGAATTTATTTAAGTACTGGCATATTAGCACAGTGGGAGTCAGGAGAATGGCAGCATCACTAGATGACATATATAATCATACAAAGAGGAAACTGATAGCTAAAAGTAAGTAAATTCAAGACAAAAATGAGACATGGAAAGGTTTATGCTTAGCTTGACCTGTATGGAAATTAGGAGAGGACGGGGTCTACAGAGAACATGGAAAAGAAATACACAGAAAAGTAGATGAAAAGCTTTCATGTCTAAGAAAAAAACAAAAACAACCCTAACAACCAAAAGAACACAAAAAATCCTAGTGTGCCTTCCCCAGCCTCCCCAGAAAATCCCCACCAGCCCTAAAACCGAAGACCAAGGGGGAGGGAAAGAGAACATTTTGTTGTGTGAATTATCCCCCTTCAGCCTCTACACAGCATATTGCTGATGCCAAAATAAATGGAAATAGGGAAGGTTTAATGAAAAACATTTGGAAAAGGCTAAGAACTTTAAATGAAAGTGTTAATAAAGCATTTAACTAAAGAGAGGTTAAAAATTCAAAGAAAATGCACTTGAGCAGACGAGGGGGAGAAGTGCTGTAATTCAGAAAGCAATGATGAAGGATGATAGACATAGATGTTTTTTATTTTAAAAGAACCTATAAAGCAGTGAAGCAATTTCATTAGGTCAATAAATGAAAGTATCTTATAACTTTTAAAAAAATTATTTACTATTTTTATATATAAATTTTTTTTTTCAAACTGACAATTAAAAGGTATCTTTCAGTGATGAATATACCTTGGTTCAAAAATAGACTCAAATATGAAATTTTAACCTTACAGCTTATACATTCATAAAAATTATATCCATGGAAAAATAATGTTTCAGTTTTCTTCTAGACCAAAAGTACAGGTTTTCAAAATATTAAGTCAGTACACCAAAAAATATATTTCAATAACATACCAACTTCTTTTATTGTCAAAAAATAGTACTAAGAATAGTTTCTCATCTGATTTGGTCTGCATTTGTTCTCCAATTTTCAGTACATCTAGAGGTGGCACTGGTATAGTAACACCGTTGTGATGGCCAGCAACACGAGGCATCTTAGGGTCAATAATCTGTAAGAGAGAAGAAAGGATAATTCCTCATATTTTAAATTAATTCATTTTAAGAAGGTATTACAAATAAGGTTAACAAGAAATAAACAATAAACTGAACAGCCACTGGATATAAACTGACTTTGTGTTACACACAGTTTTTGATATAAGCTGAATAGACATAGTGAAGACCTAGTGGCAGACTTAACTGAAAACACTGAAATGATAAAAGCATTTTTCACCTGCACCAGTTCTTCTTAAAAGTTCCATTTGAATTCTACTTAGTAAAACTTTGACACTGATAAGCAGGTTTTAGAATGAAAAAGTCAAACCAGGATTTCTAAAGGTGTAACTGGCCTCAAATTTTGGAGTTTGAAGTTCATGTACCTTAAAGAACCAATCTGTGTTAAGGCATAAGTATTTCCATAAAATGCATGCTACACGCTCAAACTTTGGATCAAAAATTAAAAAGCAAAACTAAAAAAAAGGTGTAACTTTCAGATACCTGACACTGTTTGTTTCAGATACCGTGCATATCCAATGTAATGACTCAGTCTTCAGGAAAACATGCAGTTACAGTCACAAAGTCTTTCTAAAAAAAACTTGAGGGAGAGAGGGAGTATGTTGCTAAGGTTAAACTAACCATCCTGATGGAAAAACTCATTTGCAGGCAGCTCACAGCATTATGAAGTGCTCTAGTTTCCACCCAAAGAAAGGCTTTTACTCCATGCCTGTTCCACCCATCTCCTAACTCTACAAACTCCTGTTGTTTTTCCACCATCCACACTGGCACCAATCTTAATCTACACCAAACTGACTTTGGGAAATAAATGAATAGGAAGCTAATACTGTAGGGAGCTTGCAGAAATCAGAATAATTTTCTTTTGACAGAGGCTTAACTCCTGAATCAACTTATCCCTCTCCCAGAAACACCAATGCTGACATAAAGGAGAAGGCAGAAGAGGAACCCTTTGGCCTTCATCAGTTTAAATCTTGGCACTAACACCTTTCAAGAGACAATAATAATTTCAGCATCTGACCTAAGTGTCTTTGAGTTGCCCACTGTGGGTACTTAAACTCAAGTGCTCTGAATGCCACCTCCAGAGGTTTAAACCTGACTCTGTATGATTATATTTCATTTTGTCCTTAGAACACATATAGAAGAAGTTGTGATTGACCAGACTCATATATAAATCAATCCAGTGTATGAACTGGTCATATAACCCCAAAGGCCTAGAGCCAAGCACTGCATCAGTATTTTCTCTACAAGCTTTGATATAAGCAGAACTGTGTCTGTTTCTCCTTTAAGAACACACACACACACACACATATATATATATATCCTATATTAACAACAGCTTTAAGTTTCCAGTACATCATTCACAACTGGCTGCAATCAGTGAGTTTATTCCAGCTACTGAGTTTTGTGTTTCTTTAATGAGCTGCAGAATCAAGAGTATTTTTATACTCATTTTATAGCAGGAATAATATATAATGTAGAAACAAAGACTACTGAGACAAATACGCTGGTTTTAGAAGGGATAGAGACAATTTTGTTTACAGTAGGTAGTATGGGGCTATGTTTTAGATTTGGGCTGAAAACTGCATTGACAATATATAGAGATGTTTTTGTTAATGCTCAGCAATGCTTACACAGAGTCAAGGCCTTTTTCCATTCTCACACTGCTGGGGGTTCACAAGGAGTCAGGAGGGGACACAGCTGGGGCAGGTGGCCCCAGCTGACCTTAGGGATAGTCCATCCCATATGGCATCATGCTCAGTACATGGAGCTGAGGGAGGAAGGTAGGGTAGGGATATTCAGGGTAATGGCGTTTGTCTTCCCAAGCCACATGTGATGGAGCCCTGTGCTCCTGGGGACAACTGAACACCTGCTGCCCACGGGCAGTGGTGAATGAATTTGCTTTGCTTGTGTGCACAACTTTTGCTTTCCCTGATTATACTGTCTTTATCTTAACCCACTAGTTTTCTCACTTGCACTCTTTCAACTCTCTCCCCACCCACGGGGAGCGAGCAAGTGGCTGCAGGAGGTTCAGCTGCTGTCTGGGTTAAACCACAACACAGGAGTATTGCACATTTCGAAGGGTGAGCAGTGCAGCAGAAATTATTGCCTTAAAATCTGATACTGCAGTAACTTTACAAACTTGGTGCACAGAAAAGAGGGCAGAACAAGCCACCTTTATTCCTGAATGGGAATTTACCAATTACCTTAAGTTTGTGCATGGTATTTTCAGACCAGAAACAGTCACTACTGTACCTCTGGAAAGCTGGGCACTTACCAGAGCTGGGTAAGAGGGATATCCACTGCATTTGGCCCATACTACTTTTAGAGGCTCAAGAACAGATGTTGCAGCATCAGTTGAAATCCACATACTGCTATGCCCAACTTCTAAGAACAAAGAAACGCAAAATTAAAATGTTCCAGAATGAAACCTCAGATAAATGTGCAGTTCTTGGTTTCATAGCTCATGATCCTTAGAATTCAAATACTAATACCAGGTTTCACACACATACCAATAAAAACAAGGTAATATTCGTAAGAGCTCTTTACATGATACTACTACTTTATTCCAAGCCTACAGATAAAAAACAACAGTTTAGACACTTCTAGAAATAGCAAAATTTAAAACATCTCAGTTCTTAGGAAGTGTTTGCCAAACTCCTATCATTTTTTCCCTTTGAAAAAGCTCCAAAGAAAACATAAAATTATGGTACTTCAAATAACAGTTTCTTTTACTGTGATGACAATCCTGTCACAGAGGTGATGATTTTCAACATGCAAGTTGCACGGTATACGCTTCCAAGTATTGGATACCTGGATAGCCACACTAAGATTAGCACCTGGTAACTTAGCAATACTTCTCTGGTACACCTTTCTATTCTTATGCCTAAATTCTAACCTGTGTTTTGATTTCTATTTCTTTTTAATAGGTTTTCTTAGTCTCTGTGCCCTACTCTTTCCTGCAGCCAAGTTCAAAAACATCAACATCACAGGTTTCCAGGCAGCAACACAAGTGTTTTATTTCTTCTCAAAAAGCAGGGTAACAAACAACAGAGTTTGTTACTGTGCACTTCTAACAGAATCACAAATTTTATTCTCCATTGCTCAGTAATGAGTTGAAGCCTGAGACAGGTTTAAGCCTTTCAGTCAAACAAAGCCACAACTGGTCCCCTAGATACAATCCAGAAACTGATCAGAAGTCAGTGAGTTACACCCTCAAAAAGGAACTGGGGGTGGAGATCAAAGGGAGAAAAGTTATCCAAGTTCAAATGCTGTAAAGGTCAGGCAGCACTTCTTGTACGGGGAAATCCGGTACCAAGCCACAGTTCAGGGGACGCAGCTGCATTTTTCCTCAACAGTCAGGTAATATTTACTGCTGAGAGAAAGTGCATTGCTTATTTATAATGAAAGGTGGCATGCAGGTACAGGTTCTGTCTCAACATTACAAAAACATACTAGAGGTAAAAAGAGGTTTAAGACCTTTTAAAAGTAGAAATAGCAAGAAAAAAGCATTTAAAGTGTTCACATAAAAATAATTCACTCATTCTGCACAGTAAATTCAATTTCTCTGCTCTGTTAGTAACAGTTTGCAAAGTATTCACATGTCAGTTAGAGCCAAGGATTTCAATTAATTCATCCTTCATTTACAGATTGTTTAAAAAAATACGTATGTAGAACTGTATCTGGTACATAAAAACAGTACAAGTCCTCTTCCTCAGGAGAGCTTACAATAAAGAAACCTACACTATTCTCAGCTGCAAAGAAAATGGTATTTTAATGCTGAACAGAAAATCATACACAAGCTGACAGGATGCATGCAGCCAGACTCAGAGACTTCTCAGGTGTATATACAAGAGTCTCAGAATTCTTCTTAATCAGAATTTATTCCACATGGTAGTATGGGGTTGTTAATCTAGCACATAGGATTACTAATTTTTCTTTTACAAGATCTGTAAAAGAAAACTAATCTTCTCTTTTTATTTCAAAACCTCTTTATTTCCTCGAGTAAGGAGAGAAAATTAATCCAAATCAGAGTCAAACACTATTATTTTTAAGTCTTTAAAGAGTCAAAAGCAGAATTCAGTAGTTTGTGGAAGGCTATAACAACACTTTCAGAAGGCTTAATGTATTTAAACAGTAAAAATAAAAATGTTGGAATCTGTCAAATAAATGGACAAAAGTACACAGTACTATTAAGAATTCAATTATTTATAGTTACCAGCTGCAATTCTTGCTGCTTTGGCATAGTTTCCATTTTCAATGCATGATATCAGTTCACTTCGATCTTCCAGTGTGTGTCTCCGTATCAGGGCAGGTTTACCTTTACCACACTTCGGTAGACTGAAACTACAAAAGTATTAATATTAAATCCATTACTTGATAATTAACATAAATCAAAAATATATAAAATATAAATCAAAAATTTGAACAAGAATTTAAATTTCATCAGTACAGAGTAAAATCAGTGGAGCGAGCTCTAAAAATATTTTGAATAAGAAATACAAACAACATAGAAGCCAAAGCCCTGATTATTCTCACACACAGAACTGCCTGGTTATCAGCAAAAGACAGTTCCACTGCTCCAATAGGTCTACTACATAGAAAACACAACTATTCTCTTTACTTTTTCACTACAAATTTCAGTCTTTCAATTGTGAAATGTCTCTATTCCAAATGGGAAATTTTTTCTCTGTATACTTGAATTTTCTTCAAGAAATCATAGAATCTGAACCACAATTTTACTGACAATTTCATCTAGAATATCACATTTAAAACAGATGAAATATTAAATTCTCATTGTTTCTGAAAGCCTGTTTGACACGACTGCCTGTTTGACTGACATTAACACCATTCTCTTAACCTGGATAAATAAATAAAGTCCTCTTTTTCTGTCTAACAGATCTACCCTATACACTCCTGTATGTCTCATCCTCATTGCCTAGGACTGGAGACAGCTACCTTTCACCCAGAAGTTAGTGCTCCTTCAGAAGTTACACCACTGGTGATAGAGACATCAATGGTGGCAGAAGTGTCTGCTCTGACAGTCCTGCCTTTAACAGCAGACTCCACGGAGACAAAGTCAATAGCTGGTACAGAGGTACTATTATCACTGTAGTACCTAGCCAGCAACCCACAGACTGACAACCTACAGTTCAAAGCTACCCAACTACCTTTCCTGTGTACAAGCCTCTGCTTTCTAAGTTGCTTCTCTCTCTTGCCCGCACAAAAATAAACACACACATTTTTAGTGTTCCGGATTAGGACGTTAATTAAGCCAAGATGCTATACGTAGAAACGTATCTGTATCTTTACAGAGCAAGAGAAGCACAGTCAGTTTAAAAATGTAACTGCCTGGGTATGCAATAACCTGAAATCAACAGAAGGATCCCAGAAATCCTGAAAGGTATCTCAGATCTGACATAACTGAGAAAGTTGAAATGCACTCTTTTCTCCAAAATTTATGCAATCGTCCAATGTGGGTAACAAGCACTAGAGAAAACTGATATATCCAGCCTCAAATTGGTATTTCATATTCACAGTTTTACCTTGAGTTACACAAGAGACTGTTACTAGATGAAATACTAGATTCTGATGCACAGCGGCGACGAGGTTCAACTTTTCTTCCTGGAGTATCATCTAATGCTCTCTCTTTACTTTCATCTCCAAACCCATTTGATAGACCTGCAGCATAACACAAAAAATAAACTGCATCAAACTGGAAAAAAACACCACTTTCACTAACAACTTTTTGTATTAACATTATTGTTTTTGTTCTTCAAGCATTTTGGTGTGATGAAAAAGAATGGGAATATTACCAAAATATGTTATTTCAAGGAAGCATTATAAATAAGAAGTTCCTGTTGTCCAGGTTTCAAACATAGGATGAACACAATTTACATAAGATAAAAAAAAAAGGCAAGTAGAGATTGTAATATGGGGAATACT
>VWZN01009794.1:416247-440949 GCA_013396955.1 Regulus satrapa | reverse complement strand
CGGATGCATCTGGCTGTGCAAGTCTCAATTTCTCAGCCTCTTTCAGTGACATCTTGCTGCAAGTGTCTGGCAACTCGGGTTTAGCAAAACTAAACCAAAACAGCCTCCTATTTCCACATCTTTGATCTGTAGCAGCAGTAAATGTACTTCCTATAGATGGTTGGCTTGATAGCATTGAGCGATGGCCACTGGACATGTGATGACCCAAATGGATTTTCCTAACGTGCATTTTCTCATCTGTGGTGGCAGTAACAGCAGTAGGTTTTGGTCTGGTGTGTAGACAGTGGGAAATACTCTGTTGTATTTGAGTACTTTGTATGTGAAGCCCTCAGCTCTCTTGCTGCTTGCACAGTGGTTTACTTTTGGTGTCCTACCAGATGTTTGCTGGGATTTAGACATTTACAGAGGAAGAAGGATTTGTAAAATGTCTGCTGTAAACTCACAGAAAGGTATGCAGGAAATACTATTATAGCTGACATGCTTTATATTTGTAGAAATGTTTATAGAGCATACTGTGGTTCTCAGAATTTTGCTGAAAGGGTGTACAGGCTACCTTTGAACATGAAGGGAAACTAATTTGGGGCTGTTTTATTTCATGGCTGTCTGTTGACCCTGGCATCTGGTTGTGGAGTCCTGTCCTGAATTAATCAGTAAATATGGTCAGGAGACTGAAGGATGTTAAAGCAAGTCTACTTAAAGATGGTTAAAGCAATTTTGTGGATCAGTTATAGTTTTTATAAACTGAGCATGTTTTAGTGCTGCTTTTCAGAGAGCAGGAGTCCAAATCCTAGGATTCTTCTGAATATTGTAATTACTAAAAATCTGCTCTTGGGCATAGTTGCTTATGGGTGAAAGCAAATGTTTTTCTTTGTCACAGTCAGCAGAAATGTAAGCAACTCCCGTCAAAGTAAGAATTACTACAAATTATTATTTTGAGTGTGTCAGTCATTCTACAGAGTAAGTAAAGAGTGGCCTGTTTTGGCAGTTTCTTACTTCATAAATGTAGCCTTGTTATCAAAATTGGTTTCCTCCTTCCTTGCAGGCAGGGAATTACATTATATCATAATGAACAGAAAAGCAGCCGAGATGACAATCTTATTTACCCAATTTCACAATAACCACAATTATCTTTCCCTTATATATTTAATAAACCTCTTTTTTTTTTTTAACTTGTCAACCTATGTTTTCATTGTTCCTAACAAATGTACTCAGAAAAAGGCATTTCTGTTTAAAAGTGTATTTTTTATAAGAAAAAAGTAGTGAAGCTGCTTTTTAAATCTTCCATAAAATCCTTTTAAGGTAACTGTGTCTCCTCTCTGTGAAAATGCTATGGAAAACCCGCAGATATAATACTTGTCCCCTCTTACCCTCCTCCCACAGTGTCTCCAATATAAAGATATGTAGTGGACTTTCCTTGTCACCTACATTTTATTCTAATTTTTAAAAGCATGTTGATTTATATTCTTTAATTATTTGCGCTTTCTCAAAATTGTGTATAAGGTTTTTCCCAGTCTTTTGGAAGTTACAGAAAAAAAGCTGGAAAAGAAAGAGTAGATGGACAAGCATGATTGTGCGCACTCTCATCCTTAGAATGTCTAATATGACAGTAAAATGGCTGAACTTCATTTCAGGTCTTCTTCACCTTCCTTGTGGAATGGCCACCAGAGAATTTTAAGTGCTTTTTGTGTACGTGTACACATTTTACAATGGTTTTAAAGTGAAGTGAAAACACTCAAATTATGTTGAATGTAAAATGTAATTAATGTGCTGTTGTATGTCTCCCTTACTTTTTCTCTCTTGAATTGTTTTAATCAGAAGTAGATGAACAGTGGAAACTTTACTTTTTTTGTTTTTGAAAACTGGGACCTGAGATGGCATGCTCCCTCAGTTTAGGCCTGTGATCACAGCCTGAGTGGAAGGAGAATGTGCACAAAATCCTAGAAGGGCAGATCACCCACAACAGGGTGTCATACAAGTGAAAGAGTGATACTGTCTTGGAGATACTCTGTTTTTTTCTTGCAAAAACAACATGCCCAATGTAACAGTTTGGGGCTTTTATCATGTTGGTTGTTGGGGTTTCTTGGTTGTTTTGTTTTGGTTTTTTTTCCACTGAGATACTTTAAGGCTATTGTTAAAATCTCAGCAGTAAGCCATATAATAGTTTATATCTGCCTTTTTCTTATAAATATCTATATTTCTTTTGGATGTTCTTTAGTATATACTCTAAAATTTTAGGAAATGCATGAGAGAGTCCTGTAACTGTTTGCCCTGCTTGGCCAAGGGATTCTGTGGCAGTTGCAAAGGCTGGATCTAGAGAAACTATTGCAGCTGATTGGCACAGAGTGTTTCTTTGGAATTTATACTCTTACCTGCCTTTTCTGGGTATAGGAGTTCAGAGAGGGGCAGTGCTTTGATGGCATAATGTGCTTTCCTGTGTGTCTGACTGAGACAGATGCCTCTCAGCTGCCACATTTCAGTTTGAGAACCCTCTGAACTTGCATGCATATCATGTAATTAAATTTTGATTTAAATGTTGGCCATAGAGATTTTTCTGCTTGTTTTGCACTGCTGCTTAGGTTTAATGGTATTGAGCTCCGTAGATTACAGAGGAATTGGCAAGTTTGTTTGCAGCAAATACATGTCATCCACTTGGCCTAAACAATCCTGAACAGGATGCTTGTATATATTTTTAGCATAGTTGACTGTCTTTCTGGTAACTTCGGACATGTAAACTCTTCGTTTTGATGTATTAATGAGGTTTTTATTTGAAATAAATGGTCTCTTAAATCATGCTACTATTTATTTTACTTTATTATAGCAGCAAAAATCATTACATCTTTCTCATAATAAAGTCAATTTATATGGGATTATTTTACAAGTGGACTTGGGTGCACAGAGATGTTCAGATACCTGGCTTCCTAATGGAATCAGTAGAAATTCAGAGAGACACCTTAAATACATTTTGGAATCTGGCCACAGGTAGTTTTAATTCTTTTTAAGCCTGATGATAGCTATTTAAAGTGCTCACTAGATAAACTCTTCTTTAAAGTGACTATTGTTTAGAATTGTAAGTTTCTCTTGCAAGAGATATTGGTATGATAACTATGTATCAAAGCAAGAATAACCATATTTCAAAAATGTTATGCAGTTTATATATACAAGCAAAGGGGTTTTTTTTACTTGCTGCCAAAGTGCTGTACAGTTCTGTCCTTTAAGGCCAACTTGACTTTGCTTTAGGAGCTAGGAGAGACATTTACTGTTTTGGTAAATAGCCATGGTTTGAATATTATATTAAGCTGCCTGCTGACAGAAATTATTTTAATTGAGAATGTAATTAAAAAGAAAAAAACTAAACAAGACAACAACAACAACCCAAAGCTGCTCTTCTAATTTATTTAACCTTCTTTGAAAAAGAACATCTGTGTGTGTGAAGGAGATGAAGGTAGAGGAGTAAATATGATCAAGTATACAGCAAATTGAATTTGAGTATAAGGAAGGAGGATGTGTAGGGAATTAATTTTGCTATTCTACCTTGTGGATAACACCTCAGAGGTCTTTACCTCTGGCAAAGAGGATAGTGATGGACTTTTAGGTTAGGGAGTGTGGGCTTGATTAAACTGGTTGTAATAATGTATTTATTACATGGTTTTTTTTTGGGAGAGTTCTTCATGGAGTTTGTGGCTAGAAGAGATCACTAAATAGCCAAGTCTGGCATCCTGTACATACAACAAGTATTCAGGACTCCTGATAATATACCTTTTGACTTAACTGACCAAAATGCAGTTTCAGTTTATGCATTTGCCAGAATTATAATCATCCTTCATTTAATGATATCAAGAGATTGACAGGGCACTAATTTTTGTGCTAGCTTTGTTCTCATGATTGTTTCACTTCCTTGTTAAGAAAAATGTACTTCTGCATTATGGCATAGATTTAAAAACGGATCCTGACTTTTCAGGTTGATAACGTGTTTAACAGCTGTATCTGTATAATAGAAATGCATATATGTGCACAGTATATACAAAGGTCTGTATGCTCTGTCTTAATTCCATTTAATAAATTTTTTGATTTGGAAATTCTGCTATGCCCTTTGTCTTCTGCATATGAATATAGTACAAAAATGACAAATTGATTTGAACATAAATGTTTTTATTGTAGTTTTATCTAGTACAAATATTTTAATACAATTCTGTAAATAAATTAATAGTAGCACAATTATTTCAACTTTTTATTAATTATCTTTGCTCTCAATTTGTGGTACAGACATTTCATTGGACAGCATCATCGGAACAGGATTGTACAAACATCTGCTATAGACTTTAATAACTTCTCATATTTATTTTTGAACATGTGCTAGTTGGATCTATAATTTTTTTAGCTTCTGTTTTTCACAATATTCTACAAAAGTTTTAATTTTTTATTGATTTTTTTTTTTGTATCAGGTGTTCATGTTCTTAGTATTCATCAATTCCCACACTATAGGCAGACTGAAAAAGCATTTTGGCAGTGGACAAAATCCCTACTGGCTTTGAAGACTCCTATAGAGGGTTCTTTTCAGCCAGGTTTTGGATTATTAGAATCTGACCTACATAGTATTAATAGACCTTCAAATATGGTGTTCTTTTCCGTTCCCTTCATTATGTTGCTGTCTGTCTGTCTGCTACTGCACCGAAGTGCAGAATTGCTTTCAGTATGTGTGTTTGGTAGACATTAGCTTAGTTTTATGTCTTGTTTGGTTTGCTTTTGGTCACGTTGTATGTCTTTTCTCTACTCCGTAACAAAGTTTGGGCCTTTCATAGGTAATGCTCTTAGTTTTTAGTATAGTGACCTACATTTTTTTTCAGCCAATATATATATTTCAGAAGCTTGGGACTACTAACCATATTGTTGACTTTATTTTTTGAATTCAGTTATGGAGTGAAGCTCAGTGTTGTGTTGAGAACTGGGCAATATTCCTACCTTTCCCAGGTTTCTTTTGGTGATTCCCGTAAAATCAGAATTTCTGTAGTCAACTACTCGTGGGATTTTTTTGGTCTGATTTAAGAGTCTAGAATTCAACTAAGGAAAGTGCTCTAAGCTGTCATGTGTGATTGAATTAATGGTGATTTTGTGTTTAAGTAAATACAAAACTTTGCTTTTGTATATAATAAAAATACTATGCAAGTATACCTAGTCTGGAAGATATACTGCTGAGTGTTTTAATTGGACAGCCAAACCTTGAATGCTTTTTGCCTTTCTGTGCTGAATTCTTCCATCCCAGATTTTGAGTAAT
This sequence comes from Regulus satrapa, assembly GCA_013396955.1. Classification (NCBI taxonomy): domain Eukaryota; kingdom Metazoa; phylum Chordata; class Aves; order Passeriformes; family Regulidae; genus Regulus; species Regulus satrapa. The sequence goes on along the minus strand of VWZN01009794.1, from coordinate 435,677 downwards.
GCTTTATAGGTTTTAGGAACGTATTTTCAGGACAGTGTTTTGTAAGATGCTTAGCTGATACAATTATGAGCCTTATTAAATACCACACCAAGAAACAAAGGAGTTTCTCAAAAACTGCATTTTTTGAGTTCAGTAGAGAAGGTCTCAAACTGTATTTCAAATGCTGAGAAGAAAACAAGTACTGAGTAGCTGCTCAGTAAATGGGTGTTGATTCTTCTTTTTAACTGAATCCAGGAGCAGCCTTGTGGGTGGTGGTAGAATGTAATTCTATAAATAAAAACTCCATAATGCATGCACACAGGGCAAGGGCAGATCAAGGCTCCCAGGCATCTTGCCCATTGCTTCTGGCAATGACTTTGACATTTGCTGACTTTGGAGTGCTTGATTTTGCAGCTTGATTTGTCTCTAGGCCCGGTGTCTGTTCCTAGCTGTATAACTAGGAATAGCCTGCGGAACCTGTGACACAAGTGAGATACGGGACAGAACAGCTTTTAAAAGTCGATTTTGACAAGGGCCATTGTAAGGTTGAAAAGAAAAATGTCATGCCAGAAACAAGGTCAGGCGTTTTGGGGTTAAGAACAAATGACTGATATGCCAGTGTATTTGTAAACTTTGTTTTATCATTGCTGTGGACAATCCATAATTTATCTGCTACTAAGGAAAAGGAACATGAAATTTTCTTCTCAGAATGAGCAATCTAGTGTGGGAGCTGTTCATCAAAGTTTGAATGTCAGAAAGGTCATGGGAAGAGATTTGTAAAATTTTCATAATTCCAGAAATAACCCCTTCGGCATCCAAAAAGAAACTTGAGCATTTAGGAAAGAACCTAGTGTATCTGATACCATCCTGCAGCAGGCTGGGTCAGCTCTGTGTGATGGATGTTCTGTTCAGCAGGGCTGTGTTTTCTCATAGCTCTGCCTTCCACCCTGTGGGAAGGAAGAGGGAGATAACACATAGATTTTGTGAGACAAAGAGAATTCATTCCCTTCACTGCTTATGTCCAACTTGCTTTGATTTTGCTATTCTATATGAAAACCAACAGTATACTTTAGAGACCCTGTATTAAACTTGCCGTTAATTAAGTTCTTCAGAGAAAAAAATCTCCCAGCAGGAGATTTTTGAGTTGGGAGGATTTAAACTGGAGCTCTCATACAGGGCCTCCTGCTGTGCTCTCTCTGAAGGCTCTGAATAACGAAAATGTCAGAATAGGCAATATATTTATCAGCCTATTTGTTAATATTTTTTCTATTCAAATGTTTTACCTCTCTTCAGTTTTGTCATGTCTCTTATTTTTAAACACGTTCTATGTTAGAAAGGTTTTCCTGGTATTTTTTTTTTCAAGTTCCAGCTTTTAAACTTGTTAACATCTTGTGAATACACATAGGAAAAGGAAATGTATTTCAGAGATTTTATTTCCTGGATTAGGTATTTCAAGATGCAAAATACTTGGTTGCGTATCGTAAATATCTGTGAAGTACTCTTGGAAAATTCTGTTTTCAAAGAGATTACTATGAAGAATCAATGTTATTCCCTTTTTGCTCAGTTTTTTGTCCACTCCCCCAAGAGTTTAATAATCTCTGATCAGTATTGATGCAGGTAGCAGCAGAGAATATATTATTTCTAAAGAAAAAATAACACTAATAACTTTATTTTTTTAAAAAGCAAAGTGTGGGGCTTTTAATACACAAAAATATCACAAAATCATTGAATTGTTTGGACTGGAGGGGAGTTTAAGGATCATCTATTTACAACCCTGTTCCACTAGAGCAGGCTGCTCAAAGCTCCACGCAGCCCGGCCAGGAGCACTTTGGGGATGGAGCATCAATCATGGAGTAGTAAGCGTGCATTTTCAGATAAAGGAATACTTGCTTACATAATTGATAGGCTAATATAAATCTTGCAGGGAAGTATTTTATAGCAACAGGCAATATTGCCATTAAAAAAAAAAATCTCTAAAATAATCCAGACAGAGAGCAGAGGCCATTCAGGAACATCTTAACTTCTTCCCTTACTGTTGTCACTGTTTGAGTAGAGCTAGCATGTAACAAGGGTTTTGAAATGCTCTCTCATCCTTGATCTAAGGGTATTGATACAGTTCATACAAAAACAAATGTGTAACGTGAAAATTATTTTTCTTTTCAGAAAAGAGTGGGTTTTAACAGCAAAAAAAAAAGTTTCAAGCATTTTGAGGATAAAGATCACGGTGAAGAAAAACTTCAGTTTTCTGTAGAGATTTAAGTGTGGCTTCTGTTTGATTTTTCAAAAATGCCTGGTGTTGCATTAATGTTTTCAGGTTTGCCTGTTTTGTCAACCATTTAATCTGTCTGCATCCAGTTTCATCTTCTGTGTGATATTCTGTGCCATTTTTGCCTTTCTGTTTTTATAATCTAGAGTGCAGCCTGGCAATCTTGTTCTTCCTGTATAGTGCTGATACTTGTAGTAAAAGATTGGCACAAATTTAGCAAAGCCTTTTCTTGAAAATTGCTTTACAGAGGAATTGTGAATTTACAGTCATATGCTGCTGCTCTATAAGTGTGTACAGAGGACAGGTTTAATTGTAATGATGTTTTGAAGTGCCTTGACCCTACTGAAAGTGGCTTCAGAAAGGATGAAAACTGCTGTTCTTTGTCTGAAAGGAATTAGCAGAGTTCAGAAAGTGCTGTGTAATGGTTTTCTTGATGATTCATAGCACATTTTTTAGCCAAGAAAAAAAACAACTTCACAACCTGGTGTTGTTTTGAAAAACGGTCAAAGAAATAGAGAGGTTGTTCTGGAATGCATCACTCCTATTACAAAGTTAAAATGGGTTTAAGCGCACTAATCAGAATTATATACATATATATATACACACACACACACACACACATATATATATATATATATATATATATATATTTGGGTTTTTTAATAATTCAGTTCTAAATTTTATTCTATTCTTCTTTGAAGAAGGACTTACTGTATGGTAGAACACTTTCTTTTTGATGGATTTTTTTTTAGGCCAAAGAATAATATGACTGTTATGACTTGAGGAGTTGCACTATTGGTTTTATCTCCAGTGCTTCTCTGCAATAGACTTGCTGGTTTTAAACCAATTGCTGAATTGGAATAATTAGTTCCGATGAAAGAAAACAATGTCAGAAATATTTCTTCTGAGTTTGCTTTATCAGATCAGGTCCTGGGAGAGAAGAGAATTTCCAGCTTTGCTCAGGCCAAATGTATTTTTTATTCCTTAGAGTACCATATAGATTATGATTAGTAGTACCATAGTGTGAAGGTATGGCTGTGAAGCTCTCTTGTCAGAATGGACTCCCATCGATGTTCAGACTTAGAGCTAGCAAGTGTTAGAAGTGGCAAGGTTTTTATATTGACTTTTAATATATTATTTTTTTCAGTGTATTGTCAAATTCCCCCTTTGTAGAGGTTTAGGTCAGCCTTTTTCAGTTGGTTTAAAAAAGGGCATGACTCTGGCACTGCTAGTGCTAAGCCTTTTCTTTGAACCTTTTTTCATTTTCCTCTCTCAGATTTCTCAAATTCCCCTGCACTAGCTAATGCCCGTGTCACCTGTCTTTGTTCTTCAGAGATAAAACTTCAAATTAGATTTTTTGATTGCTCCATAGCTAGATACAGGTAGCCTGGAAGCACATCAAAGCTCCTCAGGACCATGAGATCCAGAATACATGTATATGTATGTGTGTGCACTCATATGTATAAGGATGTATATATAAATATGCATCTGTACAGACTTGTACATTCTTATTTTTGTTCAGGACGTGTGAAGAATTCTAGCAAGTTCCTAGGGGCTTGTGAGATCTACACATGCTGCTATTTCAAAAAGAGTTTAGAGATTGTATAAATTCTGTGACTCTGCATGAGGAGATGGATTTTAGTGCAAAACATCTTTAATTCCCTGTTTTTCCAAGGGAGCGGCCTATTATGGTGAACAATCATGACGCTTATAAATTCATATACACAGTTCAGGTATCTAATCTCAGCTGGAAGCCCTCTGACCTTGGCCATCACCTTTGGAAGCTTTAACAGAAGACTAATCCTAAAGTTTCTGTGGCTAAAAACCTCTTCAAGTTTGGATGATATTTAACATGATGTATTGTGGAGTGTTTGATGTATCCTGTTGCTGGCTGTGGTACGTGACTGCCAGCTTTTCTGATTGCTTTGGTAGCAGCATGATGTAATGTTGTGCTGAGGGTGAAATTAGTGCTATTTATAATGAACATTTTTTTTTTCTAAGCTTTTAGTAGTTGTATTTAGCAATACCATGAGTAAAAATAACATTTTGAAGTGCTTTTGAGGAAGCAAAGTCAAATATTGAGGCAAAATGATGATGGCTTACTGCTTTACAATAGTGGCTGCTGTTACAGCAGGATTTTTTCAAGTAGGAGCGAGACAGCAAATGTAGTACTAGAAAAAAAAAGACCTAAAATGCTGTTTGTGTTGGCTGTCTGCTGGGGATGAATTTCATGCTCAGCCAGAGAATATCAAAACGAGTGGCTGTAAAAACCCTTGCAAAGCCTTGGCAAAGATGGAATGTAAAAACAGGTGTCGAAAGAGTAGTGCATTTAGTAAGTTTTGGGGAAATACGAGTCTTTGTTTCCGAGAGTGAGGCAGCAGTTTCTTCAGCCGAGACAATGTGCTGTTGGGTTCCTGTTAGCAGAAGAGAGCGATGATCTTCCCGGCAGCCGCGGGTGCCTTGGGCACCTTTTTCTCCCGTGCCCCGTGGAGCTGCCGTGGGTGGCTGNCTGCTGCCGGAGAGAGGAGCCGCGCCGCATTCCAGGGAGGCAGAGCAGGGCTGCTCGGCTCCTTCTGTCACAGGGAGCCCTACCTTCGTCTCAAATCCCTCTGCTTTTTCATGCTACGGAGCGGTCATTTTCCAAATAAACCCTACATTAAAGTTCTAATTTTGCACCTTTCAAAACCGTATTGCTGGTCTGTCCTACCAAAGCTGCTCTGCAAGGGATCAGATTTCCCTGATCTCTGCCTCGTGGGGTTTTTTTTAGGACTTGCAGGTTTTAGACCTCACCTTCTAAACATACCCACTTGTACATTTCAGTGACTTAAAATTCTTTTTACTGAAGTTGGATTTCTTAGCCTTCGTATTTTGCATAATATTTTATCAATATGCCTATTGTAACTTGTAAATACTCTGAATGAGTTTCTCACAGGCTGCACAAATCCTTTCTTGTGAAGCTTTCAGTACAAAACGTTAACATAATTTTCTGCCTCAGCTCCTGGTTGATCTTTTTTTTTTTAATCATATGCCTCTCTTAATCTAGGGATTAGTATTGGTTTCCTATAAATTAAACAATTTAGATGAGGATAATTCTTTTGGCTAGAAGTCTTTAAATGTGCAGCTTTAACATTATTATTAAAAGTTTTCTTACAGACAGAATTTTACTATTTTTATACAAGTTAATAATTATTTAGAAGATTATTATTTAATATAAGTGAGCTTTTCCTAGGTTTTCAGGAGTTCATCAATAATTTATTTTTATCTCTTAGGAAAAAAGTGTGAATTTGAATAACTGTAATCAAGTCTAGACTTCCCCTAAATCACTTTATTTGCTATATATCAAAGATACAGACTTCTGTAGTTGTTTGCTTGGGAGTAATTTTACAGGATCCACCACTTTATCTAATCTGTAGATTGGCTTACTATTATGTGTGCCATGGTTTATCTTGTGTATGACTTGATTTATATTTTTTCTTCTTAATTTATATTTTTTTCTGAAAAATAGATATTTTTCTTCTTTCCTTTGAAAATTTGGTTTAAACAGCTGTTTTCAGCGAAGCTAATTTGCGTGTTTTCTTAAAAAAAGTTGCTCCATAGCAGCCCTTTCAATAAATAAGGGTGGTTTACTGTTGTAGTAATCTAGGATCAGTAATCTGCTTTTAACAAGTGTACTAATTTGAGAAAAAGAAATCATTGAAGCATGCTGTCAAATAGTGGGTCAAGCACTTCACGCTGACTTTTTGACTTGTGTGTGGAAAATCTAAATTACCAAAGCAACTACAGTAAAAATGTGATTGTATTGGCAAATGTGAATGTATTGGCAAATTGGACTTTGTTCTTCAGAAATTCCTTTCTATTCTGTGTCTCTTATATTAATGGGTTATTGTGCTTTTGTGAGCTGTTGTTATGATTCAGATGAAATAGAGGTTTTTTGCAATCTGGAATAGAAGAAGGGTTTGGGATGCTGTGCAGGTGGTTTTGCAAAGAGTGGGCGACCTCAGATTAGGCAATGTGCATCTGGATAGGACAAGAGACAGGAATTGCTTTCTAAGTATCATTAGTTCACCTCAGCTGATGAGTAAATATATAAAGAATACTAGTGGGAGGTGAGACTTCCATTGTACTTTGCTTTCTTCAGTTTGGTCCTTCAAAGTGCGTTCTAAAGCACTTTTTATGGTAATTAAAGCAAATTCAGAGTTCTTGCCAGAATTGGTTTCACCAGTGCAGTTATTTGTTGCTTGCTATTTATATGGCAGTATATAACTACTTTATTAGACTTGGTACAAAAACTTCCCACTAAATTTCTGGTTTAATATGTTGCTTTATTCAGTTTTCTGGATTATCATTACTGTTATTTCTAGTTTTTCACATTGTATCTTCCAGTCTTCATATAGTCAAGTGCAAATGCCTGTTATTACTCTTCTAACCTCTCTTCAAAGAGTCATTCAGGTTCAGTTCTTCCATGAATTTTCCTGTAGTGGCTACAGTTTCCATCCATATTGGATCCTCAGCTGTCCTTGTAGCTGGAGAATTCTTTAACTCTATGCTGTGTCAGTGTATCCAGCTTTCACATGGGTGTGGAAACCAAAACTCCATTACTACTCTTTGGGACTCCAGGAGCCAAAATCTGGGTGCTGTCTTCATGCAAAAAAAAGTTTAAAGTTAAAGCTTGTACACACAGGGAGTTTCTGTATTTCCTTCCTAATGCCTCTGTTAGACATTTTTGCTTTGGTGAGTAGAATTGCACATAAATTAACTTAAAGTGGATTGGGTGATTTACCTATAAAGTATAAAGCTGCTTCAACTTGCATACAGTCCTGCCTTTAATTAAGATGATGCAACTCTGAGTGCAAATGAGACGTGATTAAATCCAAAGTGCAGTTGGTAGTGTCTTTCCATTCTGCTTTGTTAGACCAAATGAAAAAAAGTGCCAGAAGAAGTGTTGCTGATAATATTCAAATCTAGTCTTAAGTGTCACCTCTGAACATATGAGAATTTTTATGAAGTGTATTTTTGTACTTTGTCAACAAGATGGCACTTGCTGGTCATTGCCGTTGTGTTGACCCAATTTACTCAATATCACGTCCCTTAAAAAAACAGCAATGGTGGTGTGCAGGTAGTTAGTACAAATAATTTGAAGAAAAAAACCTTGTTAACTAAGGATTGTCTGTCTGTCTCTTGGATGTTTGCATTTCTTCAGGGATCTTTCTTTTCTTTTCTGAAGCTCCAGGCCATACAAGGACATATATTTTTGTATGGCATTCATCATTCGCTGCACTGTTGGGTTTTGGTGCGTTTCTTTTTCCAGTTTCAGACTTTGCCATTGATTGCACAGTCACAGAGTGAGCTGCAGGGCAGAGAGGGAAATGTACTTTCCTGTCACTCAAGATTTGCTTTTGTTGGAAAGGAAGCAGTGCTGAAAGGAACAAAAATGAAGCTATTCAGTGAGTGCTGCATTGAAAATGCCTTTTCCCCCAAAATGATTCTTTTCTCTTTTATTATAGATTTATAACACTGGAATATAGCTCTTTCCTGACAGTTTGAGATAGTTGAAACCACTGAGTTACAACATCCTTCTGTATAAAGAGACTCTCAGGTGTAGTCTCTGTAGTTGTTTCGCTGCTGAGCAGATGGAATCATCCTCTGTCTGGAGTCTGCAGTGTTGGACCAGAAGTATTTGTCAGGTCCTGAGATAGTTTTGTTACCTAAGTCGTTATAAAAGAATTGGTTGCATTTTTTTTTATAAGAGCTGTTTATCAGGATGCTTCCCTGGACAGCTGTCTTCTAAAATGTTAATTTCACTGTGAACACAAGGTGCTGTTTTATGGCTGCTGTCCACATCTCATGGCTAATGTGCATGGTGGGTGGAAGGACAACCAACACTCAGGACTCTTCAATACTGACCCCGGGGATTCATCTGTTCACAGGAAAGGGCTGTGAACTAAGGAAAGCTATTTTGAAGGAAGGTGTTTTGGTGCTTCCCAGCACCTCAAATGGTCAGTAAACTTCACTACTGACTCCATTTGTAGTCCCGCTCCAGTGTTAATCCTTTCCCAATTTAGAGGTGTTTGTGTCATCTGAGAGATGGCACTGAGCATTTGGCTTTTGGATTAAGCTCATGTGATTCATTCTGTGTTTGCTGGAGTTGATTTAATCAACTCATACAGGCATTGGGTCCAAACACAGATTTGCCCAGATTCTTAAGCAGAGATTTCTAACAGTAAATGCCAGAGAGACTGATGGGGAGAGGTGCTTTTCTTGCAAGTATAAGGTGAAAAATGCCTGATACCTGTATTCAGGATTTAAAGAAAGGAAGTGAAAAATAAGGGAAGTTTGACAATGTAGGAGGTGTTTCACCCATGGAATCATAAGATTACGTGATAATTTACTGAAGCCTAGAAATCATATAGTTGTCCAAGTATTATCACTAATGGTATGTTGTAGTATGGAGAATATCTATCAATGCTAACAATTTAGCTGTTCTATTCCAAGAAGATTCTGGTTCTACTAAGTAAAATCATACAGTAAATACTTTTGCTTGACACAAGAGGAAGTGGCAAATTAAACAAATCTTACATCAAGTAGCAGTAACTCTCATACAATACCAACACTTTTTGAATTTTCTGGGATTCAGAGAACTGCTATATAGCAAAATCAACAACAAAAGAAAGGAGCAAAGTCAAACGTCCATTGTTATGATAGTAATGGTAGAATTTGCTTTGTAAATGTAATTCATATCCCTGCAGACGATGACCTATTTTAACTTAGATAAGTGTTTCGAAGAGGCTGAGTGAACCCGGGATTTCTGTTTCAAAAAAGTCTGTAAAATTCTGAGGAGTTAAGAGCAAAATGTTGAAAACACTAGGGATTTTTTTGTGCTCTGCTTATTTCTTTATTCAGTCATCTCAATTATAATGGGCTGCAAGTATTGCTTAATAGCACCTATTCATATTACCTGTGAATTTCTGTTGCTTTCCTTTAAAGTTCAGTGTTACAACATAGTACTTACTATGCTGTAGTTAATCCTATGCTGTGCCTCAAATTAAATTGAGGTGTCTGGTTTTTCCTTAGAATATTTCAAAGCTTTTCTCTCTTACAGCTGTGTTTTCAATTTTAACTGAATATTATTTCAGATATTTGAAAGTTGGTGATCATCCGTTTATTAACAATCAACAATAAGTCACAGACAAATCTAAACAATGAAAACCAGCAATTTTGAAAACAAACACACAACCATCTCACTTCTTGCTCTAGCACTTAGTCCCTTGAACGTTTGTGTCACCACGAGGCAGAAGTGGAAATGACTAAGCTGGCTGAGAGGAAGAGGAGCTTCATTTGGGCTCTCAAGAAAAAGTTACTCTCAGCATGTTGGTGACAGAGGAAATACTTTGGTCTGTATGGGCCACTGTTATTCCTCAAAAAAATAGATATTATCTGATTGCTTCAAGGCTCAGATCTTGAAATTCAGAAAGTCTAGGGCTTTTCTGAATGAATTACTTTCTTGGAACATGCTTGTTTCTCAATATCATTCACTTCACAGAAAAATGGAGAATATGGGTATCTCTAGAAACTTTTAACCACCAGAACTTTGATGTAATTTCCTTAGAGTTATTGTCTAAAATATTGACAAAGACATGTTTACTGTACTTGGAAAGAAACTTCCTGATGTGTTTGTCAGCATCAGGTTCCCATTAAATATATTTGAAAGCCAGTAAACTTCTTGTTTGAAGCTGAATTGTATCATTTTATACAGGAAGATGAAAGCATATAAAGGATGAACACCTTGTCTCTTTAGGAGAAACTGGAGCACTTTTGGATTGATAATTTTTTTTTTTTTTGTAACCATAGTATGTTTTAAATGAGACAACTAATAATCAGATTAGAAACATATGGAGTTACTATTTTAAGTCCTCCTCCTTTTTCTTTCCCTATTTTATTGTGTAAGCCAAGCAGTGTTTCCTGTTAGTAATTATTTGTATTTCAGTATTACCTAGAGGTTCCAGCTGATTTGCTTGCTGCTTAGACAGTGTTTATGTACAGTAGTGTCCAAGACCATCCTCAGGGTTCACTGGCAGCAAAAAAATCCCCCAGTAAAAATAAATAACCAGGAGAATTTTTACAGTCATACAGGATCATTACAGGCACGTAATTTTGTCTTGATTGGGTCCTGGATAGTGTATGCTTCAAAAAAGAGGAGGGATCGTAGTGTGGTGAATTGCCCTTGCACAAGGTCATGCAACAGAGAATGCTGGCTGATCCAGGAAGCCAGCGTTACTGATTCCTGGTCTCCTGCCCCGTCCACTGAACTGTTCCTGACCTCTGTTTTGATGGGCCTCTCTTAGGTTGTAATGTTGCCTTTTTGAAAGAAAATAACATATTACTTTATCAATCAAAAGTGAAGTCCAGTGCACACGTTCAGTGTCTTTCAAAAGAAACAAAAGAAGCAAAGATGGATTTTGCATTTAGCAACAGTCGGAGGATGCAGTATTGTTTGTGCAATGTTCTTTAGGTCTCCAGAGATTGTTTCCTAAGGATAGAAAGGCTGAGGAAGTGAAGGCATTGGCATGGTGTCGAAGCAGCTGCAGAAGGTTGGCTAAGCTACAAGCATCTGGCTGCAGAGCAGTTCAAAAAATAAGGAATGTTTCTTTGTTGTTTTGAAATGCATATATGGTTTTAGTTAATTTTAGTATGAGTATTAAACATCTTATAAAAAATAGAGATTATTGCACTTTGGGGTTGTAATGTGTCATATTAACAACTGGGGGCCTTTACACCATATATATCAAAAGTATTTTCAGTACTTATTTTGTAGTCTAGACACTTCCCCTATACCAGTTTGACTCTGTTTCTGGCCAGTAATAATGCTACCAGGGCCTTTGTCCTTTCTTTGCTTTTGCTGATTTCCCTGGCATAGAAATTTAATGTTTAATTTTGTTCTTCAGTACCACATGAGAAGTATCTTGAGAGTTTTTGTCAAGGGCGGTGTGCCTACAGATGTTTTAATTATTTTCGTCAGTTGTATGTTTCCATAAACAAGAGAGGAGGAGTTAATAAAGTATGAATTAATAAAACTCTCTCAAAGAATGGTTTCATATTGGCACTAGGTTTTTTTACAATCCGTGTTAATTTTGTTCCTAAATACTGTCATTTTCCTGCAACCTTACTCTAGGGTAGGACAGACTTTCAGAACAAGTGTTTACTTTTGGTTTTTTTTTTTAGGTTACAGAACAAAGTACAGCTGAAGATACTGTGAATAATTATCACTGCTCTTGAGAAGCAGCAGAATGCATTCATGTTCAAAGAGGGAGATTTGCGCTGTCCTGAGGTTGCTCAAAGTGAGATGTTCATAGCTTTTGTGTAGCAGATGAGCCTGAAACACAAGCCTGGCAGTCATTCTGGGTTGGCAGATGTGGACTGTTAGATTTTTAATGGCTCTTTACTGTTCTAACAGCCTGAAAAATTCCAGAGAGCTCTTATCTTAGTGTTTCTCAATGTTGGTGAGGATTCAGACACCAGTAATAAGGCTCATATGAATTGTTTCAAAGCCTTGAATAAGGCTTTGAATTTTAATTCGAGAGTAGTTGCATCAAAAATCTTTTGGGAGAATGAATACAACTGTACTGGTGACTTGATATTTGCCATGCTGCTTGCTATTTTAATGTTTTTTGCTTTTTTGAGTAGAATAACTGCACTCTTGCATGTTTACTTCTATTTCCTTCCAGCCCCAGTGTTTTCTGTATGTTTTAAGCAAGGTTGTTAGTATGTATTTGGGGCACAGAAGTTATTAATGTTATATTGCAGTTCAGGACTGCAAATTACAAAAATGTAATGTTTAGCATTTAATTAACATAAATTTGAAATAGAAGTTTATCTCTAGATTAGAGTGTGGTTTAGGATAATGTCTGGCTTTTATAAGATGTAGAGTCTTCAGTCCTTTATGGTCATTAAAATCTTCTGTATCCTTGTAAGCTTTGACTTGATGGACAGAATAGAGATGTATCTGACAAACTGTCCAATATGAGAAAAGAATTGAAGTAGTCTAGGAAAAAGGGGTTTTGTATACCTCTGAAGAAACCAAAGGTTGTACTCCCTGTCTGTCCTTTATTTGTAAATAGAAATTGCTTACTCTGCTGCAGTGTTGGAGGTACACTCTACTTTGTGATTTAGTCACTGTGAGCTTTATTGTAGTTTTTAGACTTTCCTATTAAAAAGAAGAAGCACCAAGGTTGCTCCTTTCTGAACATTTGCAGACAGAAAATGCTATAAATCCCCATTATGTTGCACCTTTCCATAGAAAAAGTACTCAGAAATTTGGCACAACCCTGAAAACTCCTGATCTTTGTTGTCACGTAAGGGACATAGGAAGGAATAGCAACACAGTGGGCATTATTCTTTCATTTAGTGTAGCTGTTTGAAGGGACATAATCAGTGTGCTTCTTAGCTCCATGTAGCTCATCTCTTTGGCCATAGTATAGCACGTTCTGCCATCCTGAAAGGCAATGGAGAAGAGATGTAATCAGAACACAGGTTAGAACAAGGCTGTAGGAGGTTACCAAACTCTGGATCTTCCTCCTGATTATGATCTCTGTTGCTTTGTATGAAGCCACTGGTTAACCCAGGGTAGCAGCTTCTCCTTAAATTCAGTTGTGAATATCCTCAGATTAACTGGGACATGGCAGAGTGTTGTAAAATCTTCAGCTCCCTTCTGGTGCTGTAGCGTGAGGAATATGTCCATTTAGATTTGGCAAAAGGGCCCAGGCAGTTTCTCAGCCAGGAGAGAATTGAGGGACTGGCCAAAGCAACAAAACTGGAAATGGCAGAAAAAACCAGGACAAAAGGTGGAGCTCATTATACCAATGCAAGACTCAGTGAAATAGATTACACATCTCTGATGTAGATTTAGAGATGTACAAAGATGCACTACAGAGATAGAGGCTGTAATGTGGTGTCATTTTGTGCAGCCAATTGCAATCTCTGTTTTATTTCAGCTTCTGTGAAATTGTTTTAGGTATTCAGAAGATTTCCATTTCTTTTTAACTTCGTGCCCTGCTGATTTCCTGTTTATGCAAAAGTGCCAAAGTGAAGGCCAAGAGTTGGTGTGGTATTTGCATGGTTGAGAGTGTCTGTGGGAATTGTTTTTATGTCAGCATCTGAAACTGGAAGGTGGACAGCAGAACATGTTTTGACAGTGGAAAGATGGAGAATAAATCTTGTGTTGCAATTCCAGAGAGTATATTCTGGGAACAATGTAGTAACTGAGCTTTTCTCTGATTTTCATGGCTGGTTTGCCTTAGGGACTGAGTTGATATCATTTCACTTGCAAAGCTGTCTATTGATGTCTCTATAAATACTGGTAAAAAAAGAGTGTTCTTTCAGTGGGGATCATGTCATATACAGGTGCTAACAAGTTGCATAACTGAAATGTTAGAAGAAGAAAAGAATTTGAAATTTATAGTCACAGTGGATGTAACAAAGCCCTTTTCTTTACCTTCTTGTGACAATTTTTAGGAGTTTTGGCAGCCTAACAAAAATACATGTTAAATGGAAGAAAAAAGTTACACTTTCAAAGAAGGATAGCAGTAACACCCTGTGTTAGTTAATCTTCCCTACCTGAAATCCAGTTTCAGTTTACATTAAAATTAGGAGTTGTGATAATTACTCAACAGAGTTGCATATTAGTTGGGAAAAGGCTTAAAAATCTCAAGGAAACACTAGAAAAGGAAATTTGCATATGACAAAAAATTACAACTGGGAATGTTGAATGAAATAATTTCTATACTGTAGAAACCAGGCATTTCTTTGTTCATTTTATATTCAGATCTGGTTTATGCATTAGCAGTCAAAATATTTAGTTACTGTATGGCATATAACTGTAAAGTAATGGTAATTCTTAAGTGACTGACATTTTTATGAAGAACGTAATTATTTTAAATGTGGAAATTTTTTTGTTGTTGTGCTTGCTATGGAGTCTTCAGTGATACATTCAACTTTAAACCATTAGCAGGGATGATTTTCATCCTTAGTTTTTAATTTTGAAGCAAAATTTCTGTGATAATTTTCATTGTATTTTTCTGTGATTATGTACTTCTCGATTTAGCTGGCTTAAGAGAAAATATGCTGGAATATATTTTTTTCTTACTTAAATAGGTGATTTAAATCACAGAATTGATGTATGTAGAAATAACTTTTGGTGAATTATAGAAGTGTTCGGGAAGAGAATATGAAATTAATAATTTGAGTCAATGGCCTTTCCAAGAGGAAAGTGCCTCTCAGTGATGTGTCTGTGGAGGTACAGAGAAAAGTATAGCGTGGTAAAGTCACTGATTTTCAATTTGAATGTGCTTATCTGGGTTTGAAAAGTATTTAACATAGAAGTCTATAAAGAGCATTTAAATGTCTTCCAAAAAAGGAAATACTCAGACAAAAGTGTTGCATTACTCAAATAGTGCAGTCTTTTCTGCACACATCCCTGAAGGTAGTTAAATGCTATGACATTGCTAAACTCTGGTGATTCAGAAGCAATCTTTCATTTTAGGGTATTTCTTAAACTTTTCATTCCTTGGAACTCTGAGGCTTGCACCAAATTCCCAGTTCTAAGGCAAAACAGTAAAAGGCTATTCCTAGGTGTTTCAATTACGTTGCTAATCCAAATGTTTGTAGTGGTGGTGATGCTCTCCATGTAGATGAAGCACTGTGTGCTTTATTTTTTTCTATGAAATAAATTATTTGCCTCAAGCTGGTCTTTGCAAGTTGATATATTTAAACTGACCCATTTTTAGATATGGAGATCTGGCACTGCTTTGGAATCATGAGTGCAAATTAGTTGTTGGGTTTTTTTTTTTAAATCTGAGGTAGCCTGCAGTATGCCAATCTGCCTCTCCAGTGAGCGCTTAGTGTGGGGTAAGAGAATTCACATGAGACTGTGAGGAGGCAGCAGGAGAAAGCAAAGGATGCCATTTCAGGTAAAACTCCTCCAGCACTTGTGGAGACCCGTGGCTGTGAAGTTACTATGAACAAGCCTCTTGGGTCTTTTTATGATCAAGTTGCTGAATTGCTCGGCTCTGCTTCTTTTGGGGAAGAGGAGGGTAACCTCTCCTTAAGGTTTTATCCTTGCTTTATGTTTACATTTGCTTTATTTGTAACAATATGATATATACTCTTGATATGTAGGGTAGGTAGGATTATCAGTTCTCCATTTTTATAAGTTAAGGAGCCGTAGGAAATGCTGTATCTGCTTTTCAATGAATATTCAAAGGTTTTTATTGCAGTGGCTTTCACTGAGAAGTTACGATGTAAATATTTTTTTCCTGTATTTTAGATGAAAGTTCATTTGTGTCTTTTGTACAAAAGACTTGCGATATGGAGAACTGCAAAGGGAAGAAGAGTAAAAAAAAAATAATAATCCAGGGTAAATGAGTAGCTGTGTGGTGTTTAGATGGCTGCCAGGTCAAATCATGAAAATAAGACACTGTAGCCACTATTCCTAAGATTGTGAGAGTATGGGTGGGATTTTCACATAGCAGCTGAGTGGATCTAGAAATCTCAGTTGAACTTCATCCTGCCTTTTGTGTGTTCCTACCTGTCCTCTGGCACTCTTTAATTGCACAGTGGATTAAACTATTAAGGAAATTGATCAAACAGAAAATGAACATTTTTGGGAGGTTCTTGAGTTTAGAGGTATTGGGTTTTTTTTGAGTTTGGTGGGTTTAGTTTTGGTTTTCCTTTTTTGGGAAAGGGAACAGATGAAGAACAAATCTTCTCTTTGAGCTCAATGTTAGCCATCTCATTTCTACAGAGGGTAGGTGACAGTGGAGTGCGAGCAGAGGTAAGGATTGCATTGACAGGCCATCCTCCTTTGGCACGCTTTATAGGGCTTTATAGACTGGGGAGAGTGAAAACAATCTATGGCTCATTGAAAGCTCAGAGTCCAATAACTTGCAGAAGCTTATTTTTGAGTGCTTCAGTTTCCAGAGGATCCTGTGAAAAATCATCTCAGAGCTCACACTCCTTTAGGGACTTAGTTGTGGCGTAAGGCATTTCCGCTTGTTTTGTCCCAGTTTTCATTTCAGTTCATTAGTACTTGGGATTAACTTGATGGTTTAGTTATAAAATCACATAACAGGAAATAATTAGAAATAATAAGGAAGCAATATGAAGCACAACAGGAAAGAAAGTGTTCTATATGGGTTGTTTAAAAGAAATTCCAGGTTTATGTATTTAGTGGAATTCGTAGGTTGGTAGTCTTACATGATGAAAAACCAAACCTTGCACTGTATGCAAAACAGGAAAATTTAAGTACAAATATATTTTTAGTTTTTCAAGTAAGTAATTAGGGAACATAAAAAGCAATACAGTAATACTTTGATTTGCTGCATGTTTGGAAGCTATGCCTCTTCTACGTTTGTCTTTTGAGGATATGTTATACTTGCGTTGACTTTCATAAGACTCAGGCACTCTGTGTATCTACCAGTTTGGTTGATATTCCCCATTTTCTTACTACCTTGCTTGGAAATTTCTGGCCAACAGTTGATAGAATCAAAATTTTTTCAATAGTGTTTTGTAAAACAAAGATGTTCCTTATCTCTAGCACAAAGTAAAATATAATTGCCCTTGCAGGAGCTTCAGTAACCTCATCTGTTTTGCAGACAAGTTCATTTTGCATTATGCATTTTATTTATTCCAGCTTTGAAGTTTGACAGTGGATCATTAGAGTTAATTCATGTAGCAATAAAAATTGGGAGGTCATGCAAGGCTGTTGCTTTGATTATTGTATATCTGCTGCATTAAGCCCTTAAGATCTTTAGTTGTAGAAGAGAGTTTGTGGTTAACTTCTACAATGTCGTAATCAGCAGCGTTTGCTTTGCTTCATCTAAACTTCTACATGCAAATCCAACCATTGTAAATCTTACTTCCACGGTAATGTATTACAATTTAATGGAGTCAGTGCTACAGGGAGTTCCATTCAATGCTTGCAGGTTTGAGCCAGAGGAGAGAGGTCCCTTGCCAGTCTGTCGTTCTTAGTAATTGCTCATGGGTTTGAACAGCTTTAAAGACCAAACTGCATTCAGTTTTTTTCATGTAGAAACTTTGAAGACCAATTATTAAGCTTTGGCTGATAATGTTAAGATAATTCTATTTTGTAATAGGTTGGGGAGAACCTATAAAGCACTTACTTCATTAGGTTTAAGGATCATGCTGGTTCAGTCACCAGTGTGATTTCATCATATTAATCTTCCTTGTTTTAAGTAATAGTTTCTACATGCTGGTAGAGGCTAGGATACTTAGTTACACACTAGAATTATTCTTAGGTTATATGTGTTTCCACTTAATTTTTTATTTTAATTAGAATTAATTTTAAAGTGAGTTAGCCCCAAGAAACATAGCAAGTGTAGAAAAAAGAAGATGTATCTAATACCGTAAAATAGAGAATAAACTGGTAAAGCATTTAAGCAAGGTTAAATGGTATGTTTAAATGCCTCTCATCTGAATCTATTCAATAAATATGCCTTTCTGATTAGGGCATAATATTTTAGGTTATTAAGATGATGAAGAGGTAGTATTCCGGCTATTGCTTCTGTTCCTTTTGTCATTCTGCCTTTTGCTTGACAGTTGTTCTGTTTTCCATAGTCTTCATATGCTTGCAACAGTCCAGATTTCCTGAATTTGCAATGAAGCAAATTGTCAGAAGAGTGGTTTTTGTCTTGTATTTTATCATATAAAATAACAATGCTTTACCATTGTAAAATGAGGGAGCGTATGATTTAGAAAAATGTTCAAAACAAATAATAATAATGAAATTAATTAATTTTGTAAAGTAAATTTCAAATCCTATTGAAGTTCATCTGTGTGTTCCTTAATACCCTTTAAACAATTCAACAGGGATTTTAAAAGCTGTACAAAAGAATGAGGTAGATGTAGGAAACTAATGTAAAACTCCCTTAGCTAATCTTGTCAGGTATTTCTTGTAATATTACTTGTACTAATCTATACTCAAATTATACCACAGTTTTTGTGTGCCAGTAGCATCCTTGTTTAAAAAAAAAAAAAGAAGGAACCTCCAAACCCCACAACAGGGGCTTGAAGTTATTTCACTCTGATCATTCTCCTTGTCCTGTTTATATTTATAAATACTTTTATCAGGCAGCAGCCTCCAAGGTTTTTGCTCTGCCCTCACGTTTTGCCCATCTTTACTTCTTCCTCTGCCTATGTTGCTCTTCATGCATGTCCTTGGCTGATTTCTTTGCACTGGCAACTCATCATTAGAAAAATAAGTTATAAGCTATTTTTGTTCTTCTAGCCCAGAGTCTTGCTGTGCCTTTAATCTGTCTATATATGGGTATTCTGTTGCCATCTCTAAATTGGAAGAGGTCAAGGTTAGAACATGGTTTCACAAGAGGCTGTGGTCTGAATGAAAACCTTTCTGACAGCTGGTGAAACTGAGGTCTCCTCCCACTCTCCGAATTTCCCTCCCCCTGCAGTTTCGTGTGTGCTTCTTTCTCCCCTGCTTTGTGCCAATAAATAACCTTTTCAAATGCATGTTTGGTTTTAGAGAGAGAAAGAGGAGTCAACAAAAAGGTGTAATTTTCATACATTTTAGTCTACTAACTTGGCTCACAAAAGAACCTGATGAAGATTTGTGTTGGCATAGGGGCAGAAGTTTGGGACAGTGGCTTGGAGCAATGACACAGTGGAGTTGAAAGGAAGGGTAAGCTGAGAGGAGCCATAAATGAGAGTGGAAGGAGAAACAACAAACCCCTTGGGCTGGTTTAAAGAAAGCAGCCCAGTCCCATTCAGATGCTAACTTGTAACATGTGGAACTGAACCCGGGGTGCACAGTGCCAGCCTTCTCTCTTCTGTTGGACTTCACCTGCCTGCCAGTAGCCACTGGTATATTAAACAGGCGGTATGTGCAGAAACAGAAAGTAAGTTGGTGATAGAAGAGTTACTTCACTCAACTATATTTATTATATATTTTTAGAGTACAAAGCCCTGCTACGAAGGGCTTTATATTTATGGACAGCTTGACATAGAGTATCCTCTTAACAATCTTGCAGGGTTTTTTTTTGATTATTGTAATTAAGTGTAATGGCTATTTCATCTTTTGCATTAAATTTGTACTTCTGTTGTTTTTTGCCTGCCAACTGAGCAAATATTAATTTAAATCTTTGACGTAAAATACTTTTTT
>VWZN01009794.1:384345-414700 GCA_013396955.1 Regulus satrapa | reverse complement strand
TTTTTTTGTTTGGTTTGGTTTGTTTTAAATTCACCTCACAATATTTCAAAAATCAATTGGATGTTTTTAAAGGAGAGATGTCATTGAGGTCTCTGTAAGCCCATGTAGTAGTATATTGTCTGCACATAAATCAGCCTGTATTAAATGGTCCTGCCCAGGCATACTGTCTGAATCCCTGTACTGAAAGGAGCTGGTTTCTCAGCTTGAAATAATTTTTTAATTGGTGGAATATTACTTGGTTACTATTTCAAAGATGCCATCTTCAGTTTTTTCTGCATTATTGCTGAACTAATTCCAAGTCAGAGGTGGTAAAATACATGTTGTTAAACCTTGAAGACAACTTTAGGCAAAGCAAATTACCTCACACTTTCTCTTATGACGATTGTACAGGGCTTTGAGAGTGGGGATTTTTTCACTGCAGGTGGACTTGGTTCAGCAAGGCAGAGACAGATTTTTTTTCCATGCTTTTTTACTATACTGAAAACATCACTTGTCAGCAGTGGTGGGCTTTCTTAGTATTTCAGCACATCAGTTTGGTCTTTCTTCAAGTTAGTCATGATGGCCCTTAGTTTCCATCCTGTGAATATCAGTGGGAATTTGTGTCTGTAATGCCATTGCTGGCTTTGTGTTGGCAAGTGTCGAAATTGTACTGTGCCTACTGTGCTACCCTGAGATTATCTCATGTTACCTTTCGCACACAGAGAGCTCTTGTTTGGTCAACAGACTTCAGCACAGTTGCAGTTTCTTGGATTCGTGTAATGAATAATGCAATAGAAGAGTGAGAGAACTGGGCTATATTTAGTGTTCATTAATGTACACATTCCCTCTAATCCTTTTAAAAAGATGTTCCTGCAGCCTATTTGTACTCTTCTTTGAGCATATTACAGTAATTTTGATTTGAGTAGTCCTTTGTGGCAAGAAATAAATTGAGCAGTAGGACGTTTGTGTGATATGAAAGCTTCTCTTTGACTGTTCGTTCTGACTGGCTTCTCCTGACACGAGGGGAGCAAGCTTGTAACTACTAAGGCTTACATCTTATTGCTGCTTCCTTTAGCTAGCACTGATTTCATAAATCTTTGAGGATTTTCCATAAAAGCATTTGAAGGATGTTTCCTAGTATTTCACCAGTCTTTTTTTTTATGTGAAACCAGTCTCTCAGAAATCACAGTATCTCTTGATCCTCGTCTTTTTTTAATACCCAGTTGTCTTTTTAATCTTTTGTGACTTGTTGCACCTGTAGCGTTGCATTCCTATAGGGAGAGATGATTTCTGTTTGTTTTGTTATGCACCGTGTAATGCGTATGGACTCACTGCATGCATGCAACCCTCTAGGTGTGGTGAAACAGTCAAGAATTTTAAACAGGATTATGCAGGGAGATAAATGCTTTGTACATGGCAGCTGGTATGAAAAGTGTTTCCATTCTCTCCCCGTCCTGTCGGCAGAAGTGATGGACAGTGGAGCTGACATTGTCATCGCTTGCTCAGAGTTAACATTCCACTGAGGTTAACTGACTTGCAGTGCAAAAGCTTGCACGTCTCAATCATCATTTAAGGCAGTCAGCAGAAATAGGGAAGACAATGTTAATTAAACGTGATTGATACCTAGAAACTTTTAGATGAAGCCCTAGGGCCTACAACTTATTGGTTTTTGACTTCCATTTTTAGGCTTATTTTATGATTTCTTGCACAGACATCATTTTTATGATTTCTTATGCTGCCATCAGACATGATGCCGTCTTGGTGTTCTACCCGCTTAGTATAAGAGCTATGAAGAGAGTTTTCACCCTGTGTGTTTTGTAAGGTGGTGCTGCAGTGCTTCTGTAATGTCTAAGCATTCATATCCCTTCTTTTTGCAGAGCTCTAAGGAGATACTTATATTTTTGTATTGGTTGGATTCCAGTGTTTCTGTCCGTTTTGGTTTATAAAGCACTGAGGAAAATTTGCTTAAACTGTTAATAGTTTAAAAGTAAAGCTAAGCTACCTAAAACTGTATAGTCTTAAACCCTGCCACGTGTGTTGTAGGTCTGCTAAACATAGAGCCACTTTTGCCCTGGTCAAGGGCTGTTGATGTTGGCATAGACATGTCCTTGGATTGTTTGTTCCCAGGTGTGTTGAACTGTCATTTGCATTATTCTTACCTTGTAAATGAGTAAACAAGTTTACTGAGTTACAAGGAATGGGTTAAGAGGGAGAATCAGTAGAGGTGTTACATTATTGATATACACCAAGAGTGTTAAAGGAATGCTTTGCATGTTCTTGAGCACCAAATTTCTGGTAGATGATAAATCCGTTTTATAGACTTAATTATGTTTTCACTGTGGTTTATTTCATAATGTTATGGGCTTCTTCAGGTTATTTCCCTTTCCTCTCTCTGCTTAATTTACTTTTATGTAATTGGGCAGCAGGTGAAGACATATATAAGCTTATTATCCTGTGATAAAAATATTTTATCTTCTTATGTAAATGAATGTTGCATATTAGTGAGGTCACTGTTATGCCGCTTTTGCCTTTATTATATTGAACATATTATGAAATATTCCAGAAGTGTCATGAACACATAAACAGAAATTTCTGCTTCAATAAACATTCCAAGGCAAGTAATGTATCAAGAGAGAAGAAACTGAATTCTTCATATGCATTTATAAACAGTTTCTGAGAGCAAGTTGCATTATGTGTTGTTGATTGTCGATTTTTTTTTTTTCTCTTTCCAGTTGCCCGTATTTGTCGGAGAAGATCACGCCTGCTATACCTGCAATTGGTGGGATTCTTTTCTTTTTCGTGATGGGGACCCTGCTGCGTACTAGTTTCAGTGATCCTGGTGTCCTCCCCCGCGCAACACCAGATGAGGCAGCAGATCTAGAGAGACAAATAGGTAACACTGAAGGTCTGTTGTCTCTTCGCTTTCCTCCCGAGGGTGCATGTACTGTGTGAAGGCAGCCGTGCTGCTCTGCTCTGCTCTGCTCTGCTCATGAGAGGAGTTACAGTGATTGTCCTGCAACTGCAATGTCTGGTGACATCGCAGTGATTCCCGTGGAAAGATGATTGTTCAGTTCTTCACCAAGGAAGTAAACAAAATCCTGGCCTTTCAGAGTGATAGTTATTACTCTAAATACTTCACAGCAAGTCTGGTAGAAATCTCGCTGTGGTACATAAGAGAATACTTTCTGAAATGTTTTTGGCAAGAAAGCTGTCTACTATTGTGCATTTTTAAAACAGTGTATCCTCAGAGTTTAATTGCATTTAATTCTGTTATTATATCACAAGAGGGTCAGATAAGTCTCTGTGTAAAAATGTTACTTTTACTTACATACAGTAAAAATGTTACTTTTTTGAGTAATACCAAGGTATTTAAAGTAGAGAGCTAGATTTTAACCATTCTCACTTAGCAAGGCCACTGTTAGCTGAATTCTGTAAGTGGGACTTCTACAGGTACAAATATGCTCAATAGCTAAAATGTGCCACCTGGATAAGAAAACACAGGATGAGTTTGCAGAGCTGCTTCATAAATAGTGGGTTTGTGTGCTTAGCAAGCTACTCAACCTTACTAAACA
The DNA here is from genome assembly GCA_013396955.1 of Regulus satrapa. Lineage (NCBI taxonomy): Eukaryota > Metazoa > Chordata > Aves > Passeriformes > Regulidae > Regulus > Regulus satrapa. The sequence continues at coordinate 411,149 of VWZN01009794.1, read as the reverse complement.
CTACAATATCTGCTTTGATGTGATAGTCCTCAGAAATCCTATTTTTCTGAAGCACTTTCAGAGAAACGCTCACTCATGTTGAATTTACAGGTCTGTGCAAGAACAAGAGAAATATTTGCAGCATCCTTGATACTTAACACTATACTGCAGTCTTAGTCTTTTTATGATAGAAGTATTAAAACATTTGCTATTCATCTGAATTTCAGAAGTGCATAAAAAGATGTAAAAATATAATGAAGCATTTATTTAGCACCTTTTCCTCACCATTTTTATGGTTTACTTTTATTGATTTCCTTAAAGAAATTCTTTACCTAGAATAAGGTACCACCTTTACTCCAAAACACAGACACAGGTTCCTGTTTTCATGGAATTGTTTATTTGCCCTGTGTTCTCAGAAATATTGATCTGTGTCAGAAAATAAACTATTTAAAATAAGCAGCTCACAACAATAATTTTATGTTGTCATCTGTCAGAGTTTTGGTGAAGAGTAAAACTAAAAATACAAATTGAATACTAGAGAAGACAGTCAAAATGTTCCTGTGCACAACAAATTCAGAAGTTGTGTTTACAAATTAGAATTCTTTTTAAATGGTATTGCGTACTTGTTCACAGGTTGAGGCTGCTATGCTGATCAAAGCCATTGTCTTTTCTTCAGCAGTAGCAAAGGCAGTACTCTTCCAAGAAGGGCAAGTGGAATATTGAAGTGAGGAATTACAGTGCCAGGAAATGTGGAGTTCCCAAGCATGAGGGCTTACAGCAGGTCTAATAGAGGAACAAGCTGGGTAGCTATAAGATATCATTCCGCCCTAAAATTATGATTCTGGATTCAACAATGGAAATAGAAACATTTTTTTACTGGTGCAATATATTTTTTTAATGTGCCCGTACAAGGTGTGTCCTAGTGGAGTGGTATCTGTGCAGCAGGAAAAGCTGAATGGCTCCTGCAGTAGAAAAAAAGACTAGATTTTCCAAAACTATCATTCAGGCTGGATTGCCTTGTAACTCGCTGTACCTTTCAGCTTGATGTGCCTTTTAAAAATGGGGTGCAAGGTTAACAGTAGTTTATTTTAGACAAGGAAGTTCTTCAGATAACTCACCTAAAAATAATGCCTTTACCAAATAGTTTAATTTCTAAAATATGTTTATGTAGCCTGTCCTATCTGTGGCTTTTACTTTATTTGAATCATTCTTAGGTACTTGAGTCTTACCCTGCCCTGCCTACTTCTCTTTGGGAAGCAGCCTACCAGAAATTATTACAGATGCACTGAGAAATAGTTGTATCCCAAGACAAGGGATTTCAATTAAGAATGCTATTTTGTATTAGAAAGCATAGATTAGGATGAGCTGATTAGGAGAAAGGGTTCTCAAAATAAGACTTTCTAAAGAAGCTGACAGTACTTTGTCCTTTCAGGTGACTTTCTGGAAAGAGGGTGGTCATATTGAGAGTGAAAAATGTTTCCACCTAGGCTATCAGCCTTCTTCAGGTGAACATGGGGGGCTAACAGAGCTGTGATGTTTCTATTTCCACCCCCTGTGTGCAGGAAAGGAAAGCAGTTATTTATTGAGAATTTGCTCTGTTCCTAGAAAAAAAGTGAAATTAAGTGGGGGGGGAATGAAAATGGTCCAAAAACAAAAGGAGCTTCTATTATTCAAAGATATTATATTTAATGCAGATCATCAAGCTATCCTCATACACGGGAAGGTTGGGAAATGTAATACGAGGCCATTCTGATTGTTTTTGATTGTAGTGAAAAGGATACTACAGTCAGAAGTGGAGATAGTTTCTGAAGGTCAATGAAAAAAATGGCACAAGCATATTGAGAAAGGCAAAAGGAGAATCAAGTCAGCTACAGTCAGCAAGGATGCGTAGAAGACAACAGGACAGGTTCTGTTAGAGGTCAGAGAAAGAAAGAACTGAAGGTGTGCTGTGTAATTGGAAAATGAGAAATAGCAGAGGACAATCTGGAGTCAACACTGCTTTGATCTCAGACGATAACTTGTATGCTTCTTGATAGAATAGATAGAGCAGGTCAGAAGAAAGAAAGTAGTGGCATTTTAAAAATCTGGTAGTCTACTATACTGCATCTTTATTGGTTTATCTAGTGTTCTGCTTTAATAGAAATCTGTCAGTTCTACCACTAGAAACTGTTACCTGTCTGAAAAGGCATGGAGTACACTGCTCCATGGTCAAATTAAAATAATTGGGACGTCAGAGGGTTGGGGCTTGGGGCTATTTAAGTCTCAAAACAAGCAACAAAGAATTTCAAGAGAAAATCAGGTGTAACCAATCTGATGTCCTTCATTGAAAGATAAACTGTTCTGGTGGGAAAGCAGAAGATGTGCTTAAATTTTCACTCGAATTGTGCTCCTGGTGGTATTCTGCATAGGATTCTTTCTTCGTAAGTTTTGGAAATAAGTTCCAGATGAAATTGCCACAAAGTCAAGAAGCAGCTTAGAATGTCAATATGAGAGTCCAATAGCAAATGCTAAGTGCTCAAACAGCACCTTCCAGAGACTGATTGTGGGCTCATGAGGAATATGCTTAAGTCTGAAGTTGGTGCTGAGATGGAGAAATTTGCAATCACTGTGTTTGATTTTTTTTTTAAAATATATATTTTAAATAGTTTGAGCAAAGTTAAGGAAAAAACATAAAATGCATGAATACAAATAGAAATCAAATACTAATGGAAAGGGGTCTAATTGGTGAATGGTGTAGGAAGAGGTGTCTTCACTATTATTTCCAATCAGACTGAGTTAGCACTGTGATATGACAAAAAAGGGAAGTCCTTTTTGGGGCATGTTAGAAGAAGAGTGGTTACAGGAACTAGAAGAAGTGACATTCTGGGATATCCAGTGGTGGCAATGGCTCAGTTCACTGTCTGGTTTTCCACAACATGTGTAAAAACTCCAGAGGAAGGCAGCTAAACAGAGAAGCCTAGAAAACAGGACCTTTAAGAGTATTTAATACATATGTGCATTTGGCCTAACAGAGAGGAGGAGCAAAAGTCTTAAAATACTCTAGTTTGCTGGGGTTTTCATATAATGTAATAGAACAAAAGCAACGAGATGTATGAGGATTATATAATGTAAAAATCACTGAGGGTAACTTTATTTGCTATAATTTCACTGAAATGCAACAGGTTTTTTTTCTTTTCTCAACATTAAATTTACTGCTGCTGTATTTTTACTTCAGTTATAACTTTCATTAAAATTGAAAAGTAATTTTTTCCAGGGGTATTTCAACTGATTATTGTGTTATTGTCATGGTGCATATAAGCATGGCTTCTGTAATCACACAAAATATATTGAGAGTGGATTTTTTTTCTATGGAAACACAAATACTAAGAGCAGCCTTATTTTGTAGCCTCTTTGCAGTTATGATATGTCTCTTGTAGTTAGGTCAGTGTTAAGCTACTTCAAGTGGAAAAATTGTAAACTTCTGGTATGAAGGATTAGAAGGATAACGAAATCCAGGAGAAGGAAGGGGTTTTGGAGGTGGGAAAGCATTTGTCCATTTGATGGATACAAGTTTAAAAATTCTTCTACAATATTGATCTTGTTGGCATCGGATAGGTGATGCAGATAATTACAGGCATGGTTATGGTAATTTATCCTTCCAGCCTTAAAATGCTCCTGATTTTTCTTTAGGCTAATGGTCTTAAGTTATGTCTGTCTTCCTCATTTAATCTGTACAACTAGCTCAGGCCAGTTCACAGCACAGCTTCTGCTTGTTTCCTTTTGTGTTTTCCAAGCCCTGAACTCAATGTATGAGCTACACCAGCACATCAGTTCTGCAAATTGTTTATGTCTTGGCTGTCTAATTTATGCTGATCCTCAAGACCACATTTGAGACTCCTTCACAATTCCTTGCCTGTCTTTCATTTGTTTTGAAATGCACAATTTGATTTCATTATAGCCTTATAAAATTAAATCCATGCCACAGCACAGGCATTTCATAGAACTGGCAATGGCCTGAACAAGCACATACCATTTGTGGTTATCACGTTTTGCTTTTTTACAAAGGCAGATACCAGCTTCTTAGGCTTATAGTTCTACCTGATACCGTGCTCTTTAAACAATGTTCTTAAAATAAATATAGTGAAATTAGTTTGTGTGTCGGGTAAGTCTTAGAAAGCTCTTCCTGTGTATGCTTCTTTCCCTCAGCAAATCACTAAAGATTTCATTTCTTTTTGGTAATGAGCATACCTTTCACATGAAGTTGTAGGCTTCAAGAAGATCATGCAACTCTACTCTTAAGAAAATAATATGTTATTTCAGAGAGATCTAGGGTGGTCAGTGCTTTAAGTCAGGAGCAATATGTGGTCGATATCTCTTGATGGCTATCAGATGAAGAAGTATGTGAAGAATGCAGTTGTAGCAGCTGCTGGTTTCAGTCTAAACCAGGTTCCCAGTACTGTTTGTCCCTGAGATTACTGTCTGGAAACAACAGCATTTTATTAAAGTTTTCTTCCCTCCAAGAAATAAATTTCTCTTTCATCTTGTAGCCCACTGCTGTTAAACAGGTAGCTTAAATTTAAGTGGTTAAACACAGAGGAAGGTTTGCATTGTTGGCAAGCTTTGTTTTGTTTTGGTTGGGATTTTTTTTATATTGTTTTTCAGATGTTATGGGTTTTGCAGAAAGATTCTTTCCCTTATCTTTTAATTTAGTTCTCAGGAAAAATTAGATTTTTTTTTCAGTTTACTGATTTCTCAAATAATATTGTTTGAATATTTGTGTCCTTTTAAAGTTGTCAGTAAATGTTACATAATATGTTTATGAAGCTTGTATCAAGACAATGTAGGGTTGCCTTCTAGAGGCCATCTTAGGTTCTTAGAAACATAGAGTAAAAAATCCAGTTCTCGATTGAGCAGGAGAATCATAATGATATGTATACAAACTTGCAGCATGTGTCTTTAGTCAGCACTGCTTATTTGTTTGTAGCATAATAAAGTGAGAAATCTCAGTTGCGTTTGTTGTCCCATTAGAAGGTTGCTAGGCTTTGCTGTATCTTCATTAAATACTTGGAATATCTTGCTTGGAGAAGTTCAGGTCTCTTGGTCCTGCAAGGACACGGATTGCATGTATGGGGTTTTCATAGTTATGGTAATAAAAATGCTGGAGCCCCGTCTAGTGCACGAACAGTTAACCCTGCTGGAGAAGTTACAAAACGTGTCAGAACAGAGAGGATGGATGGCAGTCCTATTAGCTGGTAAATTCTAGCCTTTTTGTGAGGGAACTTGCATTGCTACATCAGTAATAGATTGGATGAGTAAAATGTGGTAGTGGTCAAATACAGTTTATTTGGGGAAGGAGATTGCATAAAGGTTAATCTTCCTGTTCTTCAAAGAGACCTTATATATTGAAGATTTAACTGTGTTAGATCCCAAGTATGAGCATTTGAATTGAAGGCAAATTACAGTCTGAAAATTTACTGATTTACTGTGTGACCAGGACATGTTTAACAGATTTAGGTGAGATAAATCATATTAAATCCAAGCACATTTGACCTTGCTCTGCAGCTTGTTTCCAGGAAAAAGATGTTAGTAAACAGAAAGACTGGAACATTTGGGTTTGATTATGCAATTTAGAGTTTTGAGAAAAATTCTCAATCCTTGGAAAGTCAGCAAGACTGTTTACATTGATTTCATTTGCATTAGCTTTCACCCTTGGATTTCAAGATCAATTCACTTTGGAGAGCTAGGATTTGCTGTCTCTGTGAACTTCCCTGCAAATGTTTGGGAGGAAATCCTCTTAGAAAACTGGTGTTGTAAATAAAATGGGCTGGACAGTAGTCTCACTTCTCCACCAGAGAGGAGAGAAGTTGCCTTTGGGATTCAGCTGCAACCCATTTAAAATAATAGTGGTGCACTTTATGAACTTCTTGAAAGGAAGGGGAAATACTCTGTTTAGGCAATGTGCCTTCTAGCAAATAAATGTTTATCTAGGAAAAAGAGCATTTTTCCTCTAAACAATTCCCTTTGACTGATTTAAGTGATTTTCTTTCAATGATTATGTACATACTCAGGAATAATAAGATTTTTTAAAAGAGAAAAATCTGAAATATTACTTTTACGTTATGAAATTCAATGCATCTGTATTTCTAACATACAGAACTACACCAAGATGAAATTCAGGCGTTAATATTGTTTTTTATAATTATGCACCTAAATTTGAGTATCAAATGAAAATCTTTGGTTGATTACTGAATATGTCATGCCAGCATAATTCTTTATTCAGTTAAAAAAAAATTTGTGAGGCTAATGGCCTATATATATTTATGTCCACAGTATAAATCTTATATTGACCAAAATATGGTCAGAAATGGGTGTAACATGGTGTTTTGTAATGTCCAAAGATTTCTAGAAGGACTGAGAGTGTTACAAGCCAATTGGTTTTAATGTTACTGGAAACTTTTTTAATGTAATGTGGATTATAAGATATTCTTCCCTGTCTTCTGGATTTAGGTAACATCCATGTCTCTCTAAAGACAAGTTTAAAAAAAGTATTTCAAGAGAGTCAGGTCTCTCTAAATACTATAAGCACAGTTGTGCTGTGCCTTCCAAAGAATATCTTTTCAGCTTATACACTGAAATACACTGGTAGCATTAATCAAAAATATTTGTCAAGTAGTATTTGCCTTGAGGTCAAAATTAGTTTAGCGGCTAGTTATGGGCACCACACAATAATCCATGGTTCCATGTGCAGATTGGAGGACCTGGACAAGCACTGCAGGAGCACATTGCAGGAGTTGGTTTAGATCCAGTGCAAGTCAATGTCTATATCTCATCAGGCTGTAGGAGGCTGCTTCTAAGCTGCTCTTCCTTCAGTATTCACCATTTCATTCTCATAATGGGTGTTTGGAAGCTTTATACCCAGATTCCATCCATCTCAGGTATGACTGCCTTCATTTCAACCTCTTCTCCAGCTGTTTTCTGAAGTCTAGTTGTTTCAATGGTCAAGTTTACAGTGGTGTCCCACAGAGACATTTTTTCATGGATATTTATGGTTCATATTTATGGGTGAGCATGTTACGGATGAGAACTCCTTGAGCTGGATTTGCTGCCAAATCAGCATGTTGCATAATTGCACCTTTGTTAGCACAGCTGTGCTGTTGCCAGTTTGAATGCCTTGCTAGGTGGGAGACTTTCTTCTTGTCCTTTTGGAAAATGCATAATTTGTAGGCTGTATAATTGACAGCCATCTAAATTGTGGGTGATACTTACTAACAATTTGAGCTCAAATACAAGTCATAGATCTCTTAGTAACAAGCCTCACATGAAGGGGGGACAGTTTAAGACACAGTTGTTCAAGTGACTTGACTGTGACTTTGAAATGTATTTTTGTTCATATATTGCAAAATGCAGCGGCGCAGCAGGAGTTTCCAAAACCACTGCCTTCCCGAGAGCTTTCGTCTCCATGAGAAGGGATAACTCACAGTCGAAGCACTCACGCACCGCGATCCCGATTTATGCCAAAAAATAATAATGAGAGGGCTCTTCCTATAGAGTTCCAGAGGGGTTTGTTACAGCCATACTCTGAAGGGGCCCAGGGACAAAAGAGCCAAGAGCAAAGGGGACAAGAGAACCGCTGAACAATACAGGTCCCAGAGTTAAATACTACACAGGGGAGGGTTCTGAGGGCCTAGGGGTTGAGAGTCCAGTGGCAGTGCAGAGGCAGGACTAAGGGATCACAACCAATTGGGACCTACGGACAGAGAAACAAGGGATGGAGGCCAATAGGGAAATGAGTGGGGAAGGTTCCAGAACTGGGGAGGAGACGGGAATGACATAGCTGGGGTGCATTAATATGTAAACACAAGGAACTGTGGGGGAGTCTCTTCCCATGTACAGGAGTTGGCTCATCGCCTGCCAACTCCCAGGATGCAACAGGAAAATATTCTATTTTACTTCCCTATTGTCTTAGCTGAGCTGTTAACCAAGTGTAATAAATTTCGGGTTTGTTTTTTCACTTTTGTGCTTTGAATTGATCACAAGAACTGATAAACCTAGAAAAAGGTACCACTTTTACATGTTGAACTTTCAGAGTAAAACTCACCTTGGGCAAAAAAGAGCTTTCATGGTTTAGCCCTGTCAGTCCTTTAGATGCTGGAAAAATTATTGCTAATATCCTGAAATAAAACAAAAGGAGGCTTAGAAACAAACCCCAAAATTCTACTTGTATCAAATGAAGCACTTGGAAACTGCCTGGTTTTGTGCATTGCCTGCACTGGTTTTGTCTAACAAACAATCAGGGTGTGTAGAAGTAACACTGGGTTTTGGGTGTTCAAACTAAACAGCAAAAGCTGTAAAATACTTTTGTGAATATTCTCTGTTGTATCACAGCATGCAAGAGATCTCAATGATCACCAGGCTCAGATGGCAGAGCTGCTGTTGCTCAAGTAAATATGCAGATTCTCTGTTAGGTTGTAGAATTTCTGTAGTACTTCTAGGGAATTTTTTTTATTATTACAGGAATTCTGAAAAAAAAAATAGGAAGATTCTTAAAGTAATGTGCAAGTTTTTGCTGTCCTACACCAGTAGTTATAGTTGTCTTTAATATATTATCTAAGAACTATTAGGGGTATGAAATGGTAAGAGTTTTGGGATCAAGATCATTGTCAGCATTTGAGAATTGGGTTTGGATGCTTTCTTTGATCCAGATTGATTTGCTTTGGATGCTATTTGTAGGGAAATATCTCTTTGCTACTTATTACTCGAGAATTAGAAGGGGGAAAACTCTTTATTTGAAATGTATAAATACAAATTTGAAATTTGTTATAGATTGCCATCAAGGACAGTTTTGTGCATACATCATAGCTCATATGCAACGTTTCATGTCTTGTATTTTCATGTTTAGATATAGCAAATGGCTCAAGTTCAGGAGGATATCGCCCCCCTCCCAGAACAAAAGAAGTGATCATCAATGGACAGACAGTGAAACTAAAATATTGTTTTACTTGCAAGATTTTCCGCCCACCTCGTGCCTCACATTGCAGCCTTTGTGATAACTGCGTAGGTGAGTAAAAAAAAGATATGGCATATGTTCAATTTAGTAGCTTATATATTGTTATGAATACTTATCATAGGAGACAAAAAATACCCGGTTAGTGACAAGATTAGTCATGAGGTGACTTGCTCTGTTCATCTTCCTCTCCTACAAGATCTGTTACATGTTAGGAATTTCAGAGGAGGCAGAAAAGAAGACTTAGCCTAGCAGATGATGGTAGTCAAAGAAGGGAAATTATTTTCTGATGCATACATCTTTCCTAACCTGCCCTAGTGACAAAGAGCACACCCAACTCAAATAAGGCCACAAATAATGTGCGAAGACCTTTCCAAGCTTTTTGGGAGTCTCAGAATTGTCTTCTTCACCAAACTAAACTGAGGGCAAGGAGCTCCTTCTTCAGTTCATTAGTAAGACACTGTTCAAATGGCTAGGCTGTGTGACCAAAATACCCACTGTAGGTGATTCTTACCTTTGAGCACTTTTATGACTAGAAGTACTTATGTCAGAATCCATAAGAAATTACTGGGCAAACATGCTATTTTGAGAGTAAGTACATGTTGTCAGGACCTAAGCATATTTTATAATTATAGGGTTGGGGTTTTTTTCTCCCTGAGTATCTTGTCCTTTTTCATTACTGTTTTCCATGGAGGTCCAACAAGGTGATTAAGATATGCTTGGATTTAAAAGCAAACCAAAAAACCCCTACCAATCAAATCTGAGTGGTTTCCAGTTAATTAGATCACATTTGCGGTTGATTACCACTCTGTTGAGCCTGGATCTTAGGCATTCAAGAAAATAGTGTAGAAAGATGTCTCCAGCTGAGAAATGTAATTGCAGCATTCAGCAGTGATATTTTTAGATATAAAGCAGTCATTGAAAGAATTGGAGATTTATGTTTAGATGATACTCATTTAGGGAGTACACTTACGTCAGACTGAAAAGCTTATTAGCCTTTTGGCCCTGTAGAATTGATTGGTACCTGTAGATGGTAAATGCAGTAAATAATTTTTTCTGATGTGTTATAATTTTTTAAGTGTTGCTAAAGCTATTGAGCTTGCTTTTATTGAGCAAGTAGGGATATGTATGAATTGCAGTTGGTGCATTTTTCAGAAAAATATTTTAGCAAATATGTAACTTGAACATTACAGTGTTGTGATATTGCTCAGTAAACTGGATAATGTGTAAATACAGTTGTTGACCAGTGTGATAAATAAAAGTTGAAAAGCTGTTGTCTTTACCAATAGAGCAAAAATAAGAGCAACTTCTCCCATACAACCTGAAGCTTATTTTAAAATAATGTTTTAGCTTTTTAGTATGCTGCTCTAAAGGATTTTCTGATCGTTTATTCTGTAATCCGTGTCCTTTCATACCACATCTGGAAAACCTAGTCTGTCAAACATAAAATTAGTTTGGCAGGGAAACAACTTATACAGTCTTCTTATCATGTCTGTGATGAAAATACAGATGTGAATTATTATGAATATTTATCAGAAAAGAATGAAGAAATTACTTATATAACTGAGATGTCTTTTCTGCTCATAGGATAGGTATGATCATTATATGATCATTGATTCCTCTAGCACATTTTATAATTTGGAGTTATTAGTTTTGAAGTAGTTGAATGAATTTGCCGTGGTTTTTCTCCTCAGTATTTATAATGGGAATTACAATAAATTGACTTTTTCAGGCTACTCTGTATAGTAGCTTTGTCTCCTGATTGGATGTAGGTGTTTGTCATACAAGTATTTAAGTGTACCAAATGTAAAAAGTGAAATGTAGGACTACCTGCAGCTAATTTTCTATTAAAAATAAGTGTCAAGAAAATGGGATGGCTCATGTACTTGTGGAAATCAATCAATCTGAGAGTGTGTATTTAATCAGAGTGTGTTACAAAGTTTTATACTACTCTTAAGTTAGTATTGTCTATATGATGATGCTTTTGTTTCATTTCTGAATAAATCTTTTAATAGCAATGAGTGTTCTTGTGCCACTATTTGTTAGTTCCTTACTAATTTAACTGAACCTATGCACAAGTATATGGATATTCACATGCATATGAATATTTAGGTAACTTACGTTATTGAAACATAATACATGATATTTAAGCAGCTCACTACCAGTATGGCCATGCATTCCTTTTTACCACATAGTTTCCAAAGATTTCACTGCAGTTACAAACCAGCTACAGAGACTCTGTGGTACAGGAATGCAGTCTGTCCTCAAACCAGCCCTCACTGCTCAGAAAAAACACTGTGCTACTTGTACCTAAAGGTGTCTTATGACACTTGGCACATGAATGCAGTGTGAAAGAGAGGTTCTTTCATTCTGTTTTCTATTAATGTTTTTTATTCTGTAAGGAATCCATTGCAGCATTTAAAATATGTAAGTACATACAAAAATGTAGTCCTATTTTTCTGTCTTGTTTAGTATGCATATCTGTTACTTGACTTTGATTTTTTTGTTTCATCACTATTTTTAATAAATGTCTGTGTGGTATTTGTAAATAAAAATAACAACAAATAGCTTAAAATAAAAAAGAAGAAAATATTTGAGTTCTAGCTTTTAGCTCTTCAGTATTTTCCTAGTATTGTCAAAAAATATCTATTTTCTTACAAATGTAGTTTGTTCCATTTATGTAATAACTTAAAAATTTGGTTGAATAAGTGTTCCCTGAAGCACATACCTTGGGTGTATTCCTGATTTGCTTTCTTTACTGCCTCTGTGAATGTCAGTTAGAAGTTAGCCCCTCAAGGGTTTTGTGTACCATTATGTTGCTTAAGAACTACAAATGAGTTAAACATAACATGCATTTAAAAACAAGAGATAAAGACTTTAGAATAAAAGTAACCAAGCCAGATGTAAGTTCTGAGCTCAAGCTAGTTATTACTGTATTTTGAGAAGAGATTTTGATGGCACTGTGTAATGCTAGAAAGAGGGCAGTGGTAGGACTTGCTTCTGAAATGACCTATCAGCAGCCTTTTCATTTACTTTTGGTCATTGCAACCTGGACTGTGTAATATCCTTTCCTTTTGTTCAGTTTTAATAAATAATTTTTATTTTGTTTAATTTGATTTCTATAACGAAAGCTGCACAAGAAGCAGGTGGCTATGTCTGAACTAAATGGGAAATTAATTTTCAAAGCACACATAACACAAAGAAAGAGTGAGAATTGCCAGTGTGTTCTGGCAGGGGACAAGCTTTTCCCTGTAGTTACTCCAGGTATCACCATCTTCCAGCCTGAAGGACATCAATTTCGTCAAAAGCAGGCTGAGAGGTGGCATTGCACCAGTTAGGTTTGTCTAACACAGTGTTTTTGAGAATAATTTTCTCAGGACTTAATAGTGCTTTATAATCAAGGTGTATGTCAGGACTTTGGTTTGCTTGGTTTTAATTCTATTCTGTAACACTTCCTTCATTACTTTATTATTTCCTTTCTTGTCTTCACAGTAGGAAACATAGAATTAGAAAGAAATTATAAATATGATTGTGTAGCCAAAGCAGCTAAAGAAGAAATTCAGCTTAAAGCATGGTTTGAATAATTCAAAGAAACCAATCAAACTTGCCCAAGCACATTCCTTCCCCCAGTAAAACTCAAGTGGAGACCCTTTTCCTTTTACCTTATAAGGAAAGGCTCAAGGTACCCCAAGATAGTCTAATTGATACAAAACCAGCAGTTTCTATAGGTTGTAAACAAATGTTGTTATATTAGTATACATTGGAAGATTGGTTAATTAAGAAATTAACCATTTCAATGTATCGATTATATAAACCACTGTACAAGAGAGCACGCTCTCTTACCTCGCTTATGCTTTACTCTCTTACTCCTTGCTCTCTCTCTCACGCCTTGCTCTCTGACCCCTCTCGCTCTTACGCCCTGTTCTTATCTCTTATCCCTTACCCCCTACACCCTGTACTTACTTACTCTCTTATGCCTTACTCTCTTATGCTCTTTACTCTTCTTGCTCTCCTTTTCTCTGTCTTGCTCTATTGTCTCCCTTGAGCCTGCTCTGAGCCCACTCTGCCGGCTCCGAACAGTGCTCCGAGACCCACGCCCTGAAATAAACTGATAACATCTGACTCGACTAAAAGAGGTCCCGACCGTGTCCTGTACCATCCAGATTGAGAAATTATTTTTTACACTTCACTTCCTTTTCATGGCCTTTGCTTATTTCTTTCCTTATATTTCCTGCAGTGAATAGAGTACAATTTTCACTTCATTTTGGATGTGTTAAACCTTAGCTGCGGTTGTCTTGAAATGACTCTTTTGCTGAGCAGTTAACAGCACAAATTTGGCTGTGATCATTCTTTTATTTTTTCTTTCTTTTCTTACGTATTTTTCCCAGTTTTTACAGGTGAGAAATGGCTTGGATTCTTTTTGTTTTGGTGCCCCAAAAAAGGTAGAACAAAAAGCTGCCAAATGGAATACACACCAGCACTCATAGAAGTAATATATTATTTATGTTTGTGCCATTTGTATAATTAGATGCACTTTGGAAATTCAGGGAGCATGGCATGTGTGTCAGGGTTTCTAAATCCTAAGCCAATGGACTGCAAAATATGTCAGTCTCTTTAGAAAAGAAAATCGTATTATGAGTTACTTAAGGGAGGTTGTGGCTTATCCATTGGTTTGCATATGAAAAAATGCAGAGATGATCAAAACATCTGACTGTCAGTGATGGTACATACCTCAGGGTGTCGGAATAGAAATTAAATAGAGAAACTACCAGTTAAAAAAATTAGGACCTAAGAAAATAAACACATATTTACATTCAGTGCCGTAACAATTTGCAGAATGGTTTTAAAAACTCCAATTCCAGTAAAAGACAGCAATGGAAGTGTATAAAAAGATGTGCTTTCTTGTTGAAAAGAGAGAAATTAATCCATAAACTTTGTGGATACTGTTACTTGATAAGGATATGATGCTTCCTCTAGGGTCAAATTTGGGGTTTTAAAATCTCTTCCTTCACAGCTGGGTGTGTGGCAGGCACTTGTGTGGGTCTGCCAGGGTGTATGTACTCGAATGGGCACGTAAAGAGAGATTGTTAAGCAGTGAGGTCCTTCACGGTGCACTCGTTGTACCTCTCAAAGAGCAGCCGTCCTAAAGTGCTGCCGCTGCCTTTGAAAATGCCACTGCTAATGTACATGCAATCAAAGGAGTTTGTTAATTAGTCAACATTTATTATCGGAGGGTGCAGTGAAGTGTTCCATGTGACAGTACAATTTAATTACTATGAGCTGTCCTAGGGCAATAGCTGGATGTTTTCCTAATAAATCAATTGCTCATTTTTGTTTTGAAAATTAAGCATGTTTATTATCTTTTTGTGAATAGCAGCAGTCTGCAAGTATTGATGTTGATTAGCATGCCAAAAGTTGTTATTGCAATTTATTTTCTTAAAACCCCACCCAAATAGCTTAGCTGTCTGGAACAGTTTAAACAGTCATGAAAGTGAAATACATGTTAAATAGCCCTTGTGTTTGTTTTTCTGATTGACTTTTTGTTGTAGATAGCCGCGCATATTATGAACTTATTTCATTAATAGAGGCTCATCTTTCCCAGTGTTACATTACTGTTTCAGTTTGCATTACCTTTTAGAGATTAGTGTGCAGAATGTAATTTGGAGTTACCTTTTGGTATTTCCCAAATGTTAACATGTGGACAGAAGACTCTTTGTTTGGTTTTCATGGGGTGTTTTGATTTGGAACCAGTGTATGAAAGTGCTGAAGTAATTTAAAGGATCGATTGTGCAGTGTCCATAACAGATGTTCTAAAATAACATCAGCGTGCATATAAATATAACTTGCAATTGATCTTTTGTTATTCACTGGGTTTTTTTCATTTAAATTTCTACTTAGATTTCATTCTACAAAAGTAACAGCAAAGGTATTGTTAGGGGGAACAACTGTCAGGCAGGTGAATGGTGTGCAAGTTAAATTGGTGTAAGTACTTAATTGCTGTTGCCAGTTGATGGGAAGTCCCATCAGTAAGGGTGGTTTTTAAAATATTTTGTTATGCAAATTAATCCACAACCATCAGAGGTTTATTTCCAAAAAGGAGACAGAGGGGTCCCTTTACTTTATTTGAATAAAGGGAGAGGCCATGGGGCATTCCCCTGAGATCTCTCAAAGTTTCAGAGGACGAAGCCTCCCTTTTATCCTAATGTCCCAGCCACATTTCCCTCTCTCTTTCCCCATTGACTGGGGTATCTGAGAGGTACAGACTTCCCGGAACACCCTATACCTAAAAGTTCCCCTGTAACGTATAACCCTCCTTTTTAATTCTTAATTCTTATGGGAGTCATGTTTTCTTCCCCATTGTTTCTTTCATCTTTCAATATTCAATTTCATTTATCAGCAAACCTATAGTTTGTTTGTAAAAGCAAATATCTTTTACCCATTCATCAGTCAGTGGAACCCTTCCGATTGTTTCTCTTATCTCAGTGCTAATCTTGTCTACCAGCAGACCCACTGTTTGTTTGTAAAGATACCACGTCATTCTTCTCAATTATTAAATAAATAATTTTCTTAGGAGTGATTATTTCAGTCAATGAAACAGAATATCGGAGCTAAGGATAACTTTTATGAATATGCTATGATTATTGGATATAAATTTTTTGTTATGTTAAATTATCCGATATTTTGAAGTGACTCTAAAGAACTTGATGTAATGGTTGTGTTTGCTTTTGTGTGTATGTGCATCACTTTCAACGGTTGGGATTGGACCGCTGTATCTTGGAAGGAAATACATACTCTTTGTAATAAAACATATTTCTTATACGGACTTCTAAAAACCTAATTTGTTTTCTTGAACATTAAAAGAGAAATCAAATTCTGCAAGTACTATTTGTCATACAAAATGTCAAGTCACGAAGCCTGAATAGATGTGGTCATACCATGACATCACAGTCCTTCAAAAAGCTTAATTGTCATCATTATAAATACGTGCAGATGTGTCAGTCTCTGTATATAATTACTCAGTGTGAGTCCTTGACAATGGACATTGTAGTCCTGCTACTGCTGCTGTCAAAAGTAATCTTGAGTAATCCTGGCCCAGTTGGTTGAGCTGTAATGTGACTTCTTACTGGGGCAGGATTTGCATCCTGGGCTCTTGACTCTTTCCAGTCCTGGGCTACATGTTTGCATGTTTTAAATGAAGATGGTAACATTCAGGGAATGCCTTAGGTTTGTGCTTTTGCCCTACAATGCTTTACTTCTGCTCGGTGGAAAAATTACTGAGTTCTAACTTTTGCTTAGTGGAATCTCCTTGTAACATGACCTAGATATTTTTGCACCTGTCGACTTCTCGTCTTTGAGTCCTACCTTCACACTGAGCTTTAGAAAATGTATGCTGGTGTGCACTGATCCAGTTGAGCAAAGAAAAAAGGAAGCAGTTCATAAATACTGCAAACTGAAGGGGCAAGCTGGCCTACAAATGTTCCGTTTAGAAATGCTTTTGTGTTCCTTGTAAATTATTAGGCTTTCATTAAATGTTTTGAAAAGGGAAGGAAGGCATTTGGGTCATTTTGTGCATGGTTTCCTGGAGTGTAGTGATTGAAAAATGGAAGCAGAACATTTAAGTATTTAGGAGTCTACATGCTGTGCTGTGAAAAAGTAGAGATTTGACTCTTTGGTTGTGAGCAGCAAGGAACATGCTTTGGTGTGGCTTCTGAAGGAAACGCTGTGTGTGTAAGACCATAGCTTAGTAAAATGGGAAATATTCTCTGTCTTGTTTTTATCTGAGATATCCAGCAGTTAATGTTTCTTATGCAAGTTTTAAATATAAATGTTTCAGGGAAGGTAAAAAATTAGGTGTCTAAAATATGAAGTACAGTGCTTTTCTGTCATCCAGTTAGCATAGATTATTAGGTGAGTGTTAATCAGCCCACCTGGGTGAGTGTTAATGAGACCACTGAGTCATGCTGACAGCTTGCTGTTTCCAAAGGGATTTGAATGTCATCCTCTTCTTTTTTTTTTCCTAATTTCCATGATTCTCGTCTTTGTGCCTGTTCACAGAGCATTTGGTAACACACAGCCATTGGTAAGTCAGTTTTTTCTGCTCATCAATGAGAAAAATAATTCCTTTTTTTTCTTTCCTGCCAGTCTAGGGAACTGAACTGATTCATCATCAGCTTACGTGATGAAAGAAGGAAGTGGGATGAGGTGGCAGGGGAGGCAGCATTTGACCATGTCTTCCACTGCTACTTAGGTTTTAGATTGGCTCAATTATCTTGTAAAGCCTTATCCTTTGGATTTAGTTATGGGGATGCTGGCTATTCTCAGAAGTTATTATTTAAATTCAACGATGCTGATTACTTGGGCAAGAGTAATGAAATAGTCTTTGTTACTTTTACTGACAGTCCCTAATTTCTTACCTCTTTGATTTTCTGTGACTTGTACAGCAGCATTTAGGGTCTCCATTTACTCATCCCTTTTCATTGATGCATTACCTTATAAACTCTTAACACATTTTTTCAGTCTCTATTTGCTTCAAGTTTTTACCTCAGATCCTGAAAAAATAATCAAAATTTGATTTCTTCTGCAGTTGTGGTAAGTGCTAACCTGTAGTAAGGTTGATGTCACAGCTAGGCTGAATTAACACTTAGCTGCTTCTTAAAGTATTATTTCATCCCTTCTCTGGCAGTGCGTTCTCAGTACTTCACTTGGGCCAGCTTTGGTGTTTGTCTGACGAGGTGATCTGAGGAGATAGGCAAAAGAAAGTCATAGTTTTACGTTCATCTGATTCTGTCAACCTGCTCCCTGCAAGGCAAAATGAACACTTGGCCTAAGAATGGAGAACCAGGCAAAAGACTTCACAGAACTGCTGAAATGGTAGAAACTGGACCATCTGTTCTATCAGTAGTGCTTGATTAGGTAGATACAAGATACAGCTGTAACATCAAGAAGGCAAATATATTGCTGCTTTTGTTTAAACTTGAGTGTAGGAGGATGATTTATCACAATGTTTCTATCCATGGAATGCTTCAGCTTTCTTCTTCCTTCATTAGGAGTTGTAATACGCTTATATTAACAAGAGTTGATATTACCAGTGTTTTAATTGTCTGTGTTTACCTCAAATATTTTTACATTAACTTTGCCACGAATGTTTGTTTGAATACAGTAGTATGCTAACTATCCAGAACTGCAGTCATCACCTCTTAATGGCCTGTTCTTCACAACAAGAAATTGCATTTCTATGCGCTCTGTATTTTAAGTTCATGGGGGCTGGAGTTCCAGTTTTTCTCTGCATCAGCAGTTTTTAATTTCTCAGTGAAGTTGTCTTGATTTTGCTGCCAACATTGCCCAAGTGGAGATTTCAGATAGAGTTTCCTTTACAAAATCAATGGTTGTTCAGTTGTCAGGCATCTGGAATGCTGGAGGTAAACATTAAGATGCTGTGTTACTTCTTCATTAATGCTTATTAGGTCATGTGTTTTTCTAAGGAAGAAGAAACAGCTACAGATTTAATAGGTTTTATATTTCTTAACAGGAGTAGAAGTTCCTGCTTAGCATTTGTCTCTTTATTTTGCCAGGGTTGGCAGTTTTCTCCTGCATTAATAAATAAGCAGAGCAGCTCACAAGCTGTAAGGCTGTTATCTTTAAATTGCATTTACATATTTGCATTCTGCTGAGTAGAATAATGTCTTGCCTTTTAATATACTGTTTTGTGGCATATGTCACCAGCCTTTCTGTTTTCTGACTGAGAAAAATGAGACCAAATTTATTTATCATAAGATTCATGTGAACCTTTTAATATGCCCCTTTTTTTCATTAGAGTTGATTCCAGTTTAATACTGTAGTGGTGTTTTTTGTATTCAGCCTTTTTTTAATCCATTTTTCCTTTGTAAATACCATAGGTAGTTACTTAGTTTCACAATGATTGGTAAAGTATTTATTGAGGAAACAGAGCTTTTCAGTTCACCAGGAAGGTTTGAAGATGGAATTTCAAGAGGACTGCCAAATTGTTAAAAACACCAAGTCAGCCTTCAGTAGGGAATGTGTGTATGTATAGGAACTTGAGTTTGTAGATAGAGGGCTTTGTGTGTATGTGCATGGTTTTGTCAGCATTTATCTGAATCCATCAAATAGATACGTCTGTATATATCTAAATGTTGCTTCATGGCTAGATACAGCTTTATGACAATATAATTCATTTCCCACTGTGTCAACATAGAAGAGAATGAATCTGTATATACGGAATTAATCTTCCAAGACACATAATGTATTTTTTTAGCAGTAGGGTACAAAAATACCCTAGGATTCTGCTTTTTTAAATGGCTCTGTGATTCTTTGTAGTGTTGTTTGTTTGTGAGTTGTATGTATGAATGAATTTAAATGAAGTAGAGTGTTTATCAGGATATGAGGGCTCATTCAGAAGCACAGATTTAAAGACAAGCACTCTTAGAATGCAATATCAATTTTTTTTGGGAATACAACTGTAGTGCACTGAGAAAAGGTAGTATCACCTACCCAGAGTGTTTAGTTCTTGTGTTCATCTTCTTAGCAGTACTCACTCAAGCAAAGTATTCTGAAGCCTTATCTTAAGAAAGTTCGGTAACTTCACCTTGAATAGCCCTATTGGAATTTGAAACAGATTTATGGCAGAAACATGTGGTCCAAACAGCTGTGATGCAAAACCATTTAAAAAAAAAAAAAACCCTGAAAGTCTGGTGGACTCAGAAATCTGTTGTGCATGTTGTTTTGACTTTTTTTTTTATGAAGATAATGCTAAATACATACTTTAAGAAAAATCTCTAATGTAGGCCTTTAACATAAATCCATAACTAAAATAAGCTCGTGTAGTTGGTCATATGTGCCTTTCTAACAGAGGGCTTAAAGGACTTGGATTTATAGCTCGCCTTTCCTGTGGAATTACGAATAGTTTGATAGTACGTCAGTGGAGGCATAAAAATCACAGAAAACAAACCAGGATTTGGACAAGGATCAGAGAGTGAAAGAAAGAGTCAGCATGAATGCATCTGTCTTATGGTCTTAGACTTGATTAAAAAAACCCTTAAAATTCTCTCAGTGTAGTCTCTCCAAAGTGAAGTTAGGAAATGCAAGTTTGTTTCCTGGCAGTAACTCTGTTTCCATTAGTGCTGGGACATGGAGGGTGTATCCCGGCTGCCTGTGGAGAAGCAGGGTGAACCATTCCCTCTGCTGCTTTCCAGCACTGAGGCATTTCCCCCACTTGTTTCTGATCCACCCTGGCCTTCTCTTGTCTCATGAACAAGTTCTCTCAGGGAGGTAAAGAGAAAGGGTTTCGCTTAGTAAAAAGTAGACAGAGCCTATTGTGCAAAGGGTATCAGAGCATGTGGATCACCGGTTTTTATATGATGTATTTAAATTTTAATATTTGAAAAATGTTGATGTGAATGACGTTGCTATTTTTTAATGATCTTGTGTGACAGCCAACTCCAAGTGGAAGAATGGGTGGTCTAGAATGAAGAATATCTTGAGCAAAGCAATAAAAGGAAGTGGGAAGGTGTAAATATTTCATGCTCCATAATGGATGGATGATATGATAGTAGGCATAAGTCAGAGGTATGATCATGACATGTAAAGGAAAAAACCTCAGAAAATCCAATTTTGAGTAGAAGATGCACTGAAGGAAAAAAAGCCACCTTGTTTTGGAAAAATCAAGTACAACCGAGTTGCTAATGCTTCGTGTCACGATGGATACATATGTGCTTGCTGGTCTGACTGCACAATTTGTCATAATAAGGCTGTTAGTTTAACAGGAACTCACCTCAGCCATGCTTTGATTTCTTTAAAAATTGTACGGTTTCATTAAAGTACTCCTTTTTTTCTTTTCTTTTTTTTTTTTGTTCCTTTCTAAATAAGAACTTCTCTGTGGCTGCTTTGCAAATGCCAGTTAAATCATGAGTTTTAATATAGTATTCAGAGAGCATTTTTTTCAAATAAACAGCATTTTATTAATTGTTTTCCATTTTTTTTTCTTCTGCCTCTCATTTCAGAACGGTTTGATCACCACTGTCCCTGGGTAGGCAACTGTGTGGGGAAAAGAAACTACAGATTTTTTTATATGTTTATTTTATCTCTGTCCTTTCTGACAGTCTTTATATTTGCATTCGTTATCACCCACGTCATCCTTCGTAAGTATGCTGGTGAAATCAGATTACGTATGTAGCCATTTGCTTGAGTTTTTTAAGTTAATATTTTGATCATTCAGGGTTTATTTATTTATTTATTTGTTTGTTTGCCTTTTCTCTGAAGCTTCACAATCCCCAGTGAGTCCCATTCTGGTCTATAGTAGGCACTGCTCATAGTAGTCATTGGCCTGGCACTGGCTTTATCCTAATGCAGTCTTAATTATTTTTTTAAATTTTTTTTTGTCCTTTTATGGATGATTCATTGGAAAAGCATCACATATACTGCATGTTTAAGTATGCAGGTAGTATCATTTACTTAAAGAACTTCTGTGAGCTTTTTTAACTGTAAGCATGAGTCACTTGCCATCCAGACAGAGGTAAATGACTAGAAAATAGATTGGCGTTATACTTTTGTAGTTTGCTGTTTAGCTTTGCACCATTCTCAGCCCTATTTTCATTTGCATAGACATTCTGAGTATAACCAATTCATAATAGAGTGAATCAGAAATATCAATGAGTTTAGGACTGATTTTTATTTGTATTCTGGGTTGTGTTTGAGATCAAAACTCTTTTGGGTACTATTTTTTTTCCATACCCCTAACTAATTTTGCTGGTTCCTATATGATGATGACAGGTGACATTTATGGTGACAGGTTACATGACTTATCTTTAAAGACACTTTGTATTTGGGGTTTTTTAACCAAATTTTTTATAGTTATTTTTTACAGTTAAAAGAGTGTTCTATATTTTTCACTAATTATATAGGATATTGTCTTATAGAGTGTTTCTTTAACCACTTTGGAAATGTGATCCATTTATTCCTTTGTATTCTATATTGCAACAGAAACCTGATAGAAATAGTAATTTCAGTATATAACACATTTATAAAACTAACCTGATAATATTCAGAGAATATTTTACTGGAGAAATATGCCAGATTGTGCTCAATTTCTGGAATTGTTTACAATATGCAGGGAAAAGTTGTATTTTAAAGAGCTGTTACTTGTTCTTCGCAAAACTATGATGCAAGCACTGAGAGGCTGTCCTATAGCTCAGAGATCTAGTTCACAGGCTTCAACTGGGATATGTAATTTTGAGGGAGTCTCAATGAACAACATGTTCACACTACCAGATACGGAATTTCTAATGCCAGTTTAAAAAAAGCAGTGATAAGAGGTATATATTGTTTTGAAAATGGAAAATTACTGGAAAAAGAACACCTGACATTAATATTTATGGGCTTGTTATTTATCTGGGCATACATGAGCACATACATACACAGCTTTTACATTTAAGAAGAAAGACACACGGGTTTTGTCTGCAATCTTTGCTGGTGTTCTGTAGTTAAAACATTCCTAGTCTGACAATGCAAAGCTATTTTTGACACTAACCTACCTTCGTTTTACAAGGATTTCAGTGCTTTATCTTTCGTTTTCAGTCTATGAGTTATCAGTATAACATCAGTATTTAAGGTTTTGTATGTTAAGTAGGTTTATCTAGTAGATTTTAAATGTGCAGTGGCCATACCTAACTTTTGAGTATGATTTAGACAAAGGGTGGAGTAATTAATTGTGGCTCTATGTGGTTTAGAAGCACTTAAGCATTGTGTAGGTGTTATAGATTAGATATAGTAAATGTTAAATGCTGACTTGCCTGTCAGCTGCAAAATATTCTTGCCATGGAGTGAAGGAAGAAAAGACATCTTTAAGCTCTAAAGATTGGTCAGTCCTCAAAGGCAATGGGAGCAGGTATGAAATGAGATTAGTTCCTTGATGTTTAAGTGGTATACTGGAGCTTCAAGTCTAGCTTTTAAATTTGTCTGCTATAGTCTTTCTTGACAGTGTCCAAAAAAAGAATTCTTTACAAAGTAGGGTTTTTTATCACTCCACTCTCTTTGTGCCTACTGTACATCTAGAAGTGCTCCTGTCTACCTTTCTAATAATTACCACTTAACAATTTGTGTCCTGTTTTGTAGTTCTCCAGTTCTTTAGCTGATGCTAACCATTAAGTAGGATTCTCAGTTACTTAATATGAACCTTTACTCTTGGCATAGAAAGCTTTTTGTTAGTGTGGCTGAAAGAAGTCTTGGTTTTTAGACCTCAGACTATGACCTTCCTACAATATTTCAGAGTCATATATAAGTCCTGGAAAAATTATTTTATTTTAATGCCTCTTGATTTAGACACATTTTTAAAGTTTGTATATTTTTATAATACATCTTGCAAGCTGGCATTTTATAAATTTTGATGGGCCTAAGTTTGTAATGAGATGTACATCCTTTTGTTTTCTGTAGCCTTCTGAGGCATACATTGGAAATTTGTTCTTTCTAGGTCTAAGAATATGTGCACATAACATTATTGAAGATAATAAAACTAATTTGTAAATCAGTTATTAGAGGTACTGTCTTGCAAGATTTTCTTCCCTCTCCCTAAGTTGAACACATTTCCAGTAGTGGTATCTGTCTTTATAGTTACTAGTCTCTGTTGGAGGCATCAGTATTTCAACTGTTTGTTGCAGTGAACAACCTTCCCCTTCTGATGTTTTGGGCACTGCTTGGAAGAGTGTGACTAGCAGTAAGATATAGAAATCACACCTGTCTGCTGCCATTGCCTTTAAGGATGCTAAAACTAGTAAGAAGGCAGGGAAAGTTCCATTAGTCTTGTACCTTGAGATTAAGAGCCAATTAAAGGAGTCTGAAAAGGCTCAGAAATACAAGGTAAGTAACTTCCCACTTGTAACAATGAATAGTAAAATTGACCAGATTGGTCTAGAGAATTATACATATATTTATTTATTCGTGTCAAGATAAGATTCTTCTCTCCATACAGATCATCAGATGAATTTAGCTAAGTGTTTTAGCTAAAATTTTTGCTATGGGAAAACTTTCAGCCTGGTGCATTTAAATCATTTATGTTGTACAGTGAAATTCAAGCTGTGTGCCTGTAGCTATGTCACATTAAGTCAGTTTCTACAACAAATTCATTGTTCCAATCAGCAAATTGTCAAATCAGCCTTTTTGACTAAGATCTCATGGTTACGGAACCCAAGTGCTTTTTTATTTTGTATGCTTCTGAATATCGAGTTGAATGGGCTCATGCTTTTTTCGAGTTCTTTTCAGCTACTAGATTGTCTTTATTTGGCCAGGGGCAACAGTCATGTATTAGAAAAATCTTCTGTGTAGGTGTAGTACGAGTAGAATTATAAATAACAGAGTTTTGCTTCCAAAACAAAGGATGGAAAGTTGGGAATCTGAGGTTAAATAATAAATTTTCCAAGTCAAAAAAGTTACTTTGAAAAATAGTATTTCAAAATTAAACAGGAGGTTATAATTTTGTGTTTCCATATTAGGTCTGAAAAGACATGGGGTAATCAGAAATCTTTTTCATGGGAAAGTATGTGTGCATCAATTTGGTATGACTGAGAAAATATCCTGCAGATGCTAAACCTGATAAGTTGCTCAAGGGCTTTTTTGATGTTGTTGCTGCTGAGCAACATATTCTCAGATTCATATTAGTAATTCTCTGATTATTTGGTTATCTTCAAATGTTAATTGTTTTAACTGTAGTAAAAACAGCCCATAGTCCAGTTTCTTATTTGGCTGGTAATTTTGGGTTCTATTTCTACAGGTTCTCAACAAACAGGGTTCCTCAATGCTCTGAAGGACAGTCCTGCAAGATATCCTTTTACTGAAGCATATTGTAGATTTTGTTGCAAAATAACATCTGAGATGGTTTTGCTTGTTTTCTTGCTGTTGTTGAAAGAGTGCTTTTAGAGTTTATCAGTTAATGATTTCATCACTTCCTGCACAATAGGATTTCTTGCCACATGTTGGAGATAGAAAAGAGACTATAGCCCGGAGTAGTTTTCATTCTTCATGTTTTGCAGAGCAGTACTTTTGACAAAGATCTTTAATTTTCATGTCCATGAAATGGACATGCTTCATATTTTGTGATGGAGTTCATAAATGCATTTTGCACTATACACATGCAGTGGTTTCACTAAAAATATTCCAGAATTGTTCTGCTTTTACAACTGAAGGTATCTAAAATGGCTGATTCTTTTTAGGATAGAAAAAGTAGATTTTGGAACAACAGAAACAACACGCTTTCCTTGAATAACTAAATTTCAGAAGGCATTTATGTTTTTAGAGAAGTAATCTTGAAATAGCAACTTGTGTTAAGCTACATAGCAGTGTGTGAATTGCATGCATGGGGCGACTATTGTTGTTCAGCCTGGACAAAACAAGACTCTGGGGAGATCTGATTGTGTTCTGTCAGTATATAAAGAAGTCTCATAAGAAAAACAGAGGGACTTCTTAGCAGAGCCTGTAGTGACAGAACAAGGTTTTAAGCTGAAAGAGGGCAAGTATAGATTGGCCATAACAAAGTTCCTGCAGTGAGAGTAGTGAGACACAGGAACAGGTTACCCAGAGATTTGGGCAATGCCCCATCTCTGGGAATGTTCACGGCCAGGCTGGATGGTGCTCTGAGCAGCTTGGTCTAGTGGAAGATGTCCCGTCTCGTGGCAGAGGGACTGGAACTGTATTACCTTTAAGGTCCCTTCTAACCCATGCCATTCTGTGGTTCTATTATGTAAATGCTCCGTGTACTTTTCATCACTTCATGGGAGCCTTCTGTATATTTTGTCCTCTGTGAGAATGGAGTCAGAAATTTCATACCATAATGAAAAAATGGGAATCTGATTAAATTGCTGGTTAGTTTCTTTACAGACAGCAAGCTTCAATATGTTTTGAAGGGTTCCTGTTGGAATAAACAGCTTCCACCTCTTACAAACACACTGTAAAAAGAATTCTTTTCCATTTTTCCATTGTGCCTCACACAGTTTGCTTTTCCACACAAAGGTATGAAGGAAAAACTGTCATTCGTAGTTGTGCATAGAGACCTCATTCCAGGTAATTTCCCCAGGTGTCAGATTCTGCAGATTTTTTTCTGCTTATCTTCATTGGGTAGAATCACTGAGCTGTAAACTGCCTTTTTAAGCAAAGCCACGTTCAGATTTTTTTGCACAAATAATTTTAAAAACACAAATAAACAGTTCTAAATACCACAAGAATAGCTTTCAATTAAAACAATTACAATAAATTCTTACAAACATCTTTCAAACTGAGAATAGTTTTCAGTTGTCTTTAAATCAAAAGGTAATTGCTTATGCATTTGAGGACTTTTGTACAGGAATGATGGCCTGATAATTCATAATTTGTTTTCAGAGATGTGCTGCTCTAAAAGGCTTAGTAGCATAGCACATCTTTCAGAAATGCCTAGCTTGATAGTGACACACTGGGCAATTTAAAACCTTAGTTACAATTAATAACAGTAAAAAATTAAATTGTCCAGATAGTATTGGGAATGCTGCTTTGGAGCCAGTCAATTCAGGCACAGAGAACATGGTCATTTCCATCTTGCTAACAGCTCTGTCTGTGTGAAATACTAAGGGAAAATACACTAGAAGGTTATACTTTATTGAGAATATATTGCTTTTTTGTGTTTGTCTTACAGTTAACGGACTGGGTTGAATTAGTGAATTCTGGTTAATTTGACATAAACTACCTCTTCCATTTTTGAGTTTGGTTCGTTGTGTAGGGAACTGAAAAATGTCCCTTCCTGTGGGGAACCAAAAGAGGTCTTGAACTGAAAGGAATTCCCCCTTTCGTCTGTCCCCCCTTCCCCCCC
>VWZN01009794.1:335318-384281 GCA_013396955.1 Regulus satrapa | reverse complement strand
CCCCCCCCCCCAATAGGAATTACCATGTGGAGGGAGAAACTCACTTTTCAGTACCTTTTTGAGTGTATTTGTGGTGAGGAACATCCTGTTAGTGATATGTTCAGGTGGCAGGGAACTCTTTTCCCTCTAAGCTCCTTCTTTCCTGACCTCGTGAATCTTCCTCCTGGTGTGAGGATTCTACCAAACAGTGCTCATCTGCAGCCTTCTTTACTATTTCTACTTTTTCAAAGCCCATTTTGTATTGATGTTTTGAGCTGTTTCCTTCTTTTATATGTTTTGGAACCCTCTGCCAAGAGTCTTTTTCCTTGCCTATTATCCCTTGTATTCTTTGCTTGAGCTGTGGCTGTTGCAGAGAGTCAGAGTTCCTGTCTTGTGTTGGTTTGATTTCACACAGGCTGAGGAGGAAATGAGAGGCAGAGAGTAGTGAACCTGCTGCTCAACAATGCACTTTGGTCATCCTCCTGCTTTTGGAGCAGATCTGCTCAGAATGCAAATGGCTCTTTTCTGTCTTTAAAGCACTCTGATTGAAATAGGTTCTAGGGAAAATTAGATAGACACTTAGGTATCTCCCAGTTCATTGGGGATGAGCAACCCTGCAATAAAAAACTCTTCAGTTTTAACTAAGATTTTTTTTTTGCAAGTATTTATGTCCATCCATGCCTTTTCCAGGCTGTGTCTCTGCGAAATGGTGAGGAGCTGTCATATTTTTCTTCTATTGATAGGTTCAGTGATAAGGATTTTTTTTCCTCTGTTCTAAGGCTGTGTCCTTGTTCTGGAAAATTTTGAGTCGACGTTGTCTTGGAAACTGACTTCACTAAAGGTTGATATGGTTAATATACAGATTATTTTTATCCTTTTCTCATTATTTTGTTCCTAGTGATGAATTTTACGCATTTTTCTAGGAACTAAAGCCTTTTCTTCTGTTGATTCATGTTCCCTAAAAAAAAAAAAAAAAAAAAAACAAAGAATATTGAAGTGTTATAGAAAATAGCATTCTCAAAGCAGATGTATTCTGAGTTCATGGCTATTTTGTGTAAATAAATAAAAGCTATAGAAGAAAGCCTTCTACAGAAAGTTTGGAACATTCTTCTTTAAGCTTGATTCTGTGAAGTTTAGAAGCAACTTTTTTGTCTTACTTCTGAGATGATGACTCCTTTAGAGTTAAAGGAATTATATAAACTGTAGTAAGTATGCACTGTTGAGTGCTGTTTTTCCTAGTATACCAATCTGTGCACATCTTCGCTGCTCCCTTGGAGGTAAGGGTGCTCCTGCTGGATGTGTCCCTGTGCTGTTCCCTGTAAGTCACAGGTGAGAGAACCCCATGTGCTCCTGTCCATGTACCTCAGGTGTGCAGCCCTGTAGATTGCACCTGGTACCAGCAGTCTGCTGGCTGGGCACACGCTCCTCACAGTGTTTGCCAGGGGCCGTGCTGTGTCTGGCCCAAGCAGCTGCCTGGAGTTTATTTTTGGCTGACCCCATTGAGGTTCTCCAGAGACCTCAAAGGACTTGTGGACTATCCTGAATTTTGTGATTTTAACTACTTATTATTGGATTTTTTTTTTCCCTTTTGCTTGTATTTCCTTGACTTTTAATTACTGTGCTGGAAGCTGTGGTGTGTTTCTTCTCAGTATGGTCCATTGTTGGCCTCTCAGGTTTTCATACATATTTGATCAGCTCCAATCAAACAACAAATGAAGATGTAAGTTTGTAGTACATTTCTACATATGTATTTCTAAATAGTTAAATAGTTTCTAAAGAATAAGTTTTTCTTAAGTCACACATGCCTGCATCATTTTGTGAATACCTCAGTAGGAAAAAAGGAAAGTAATATGGTCATGCATGATTCAGAAGATCAGATGAAATCTTTTTGACTTATATTTGTTGTGGTTTGAACAACAAATTAGTTGCTCATTATATACACTATGTGTGTGTATATATATATATATGTATATAAAATGTTTTACACACATAGGATCTCTATCTTGCAATAGGAAAGTACAGGAGGGAGGAGACAAGTGTATTTTATACAGTAGGGAATTGATAAGTACTTTTCAGTATCTCCTTTTCACTGGGTAAGAATTCTTTAACTCAAAAATTGCTTACTGTAAAACTTGAAAAGTGTTGAATTATCTGAACAAAAATTTCATCCTTTATTTTATCTTACCTCTGAAACTTTTTTGCTATTCTGAGGTCCAAAACCTCTGGCAAGGAGTATATAATTAATTTCAAGGTTAACTTTCTCATTTCTACAGCTGTCTATTTTGCATATAGGATTCCTTTGTTTTGGTGTTCAGTTATGCTTAACTTGTGTGTGGAGTCTTCATTTGTCCTTCCCTTACTAAAAGGAAAAATGTGTAATGAATGAAAGGAGAAAATAAAATTAGCTAGGGAGCTAATGGTATAGAAAGCTTTTGGAAATGTAATAAATGAGCTAACAAAGCGCTGAAAGCTTTAAGTTATATTATTGTAATTTCCTACTGTACCTTTTCCATAGGTATCTGGTAGATACAAAAGTAGCATCTTTAGTATTGTCAAATGTGTTTTGTTATTGTTTAAGATCACGGTTGAAATTGCACATTTTACAGTAAATATCAATCAACCTGAAGAACACTTCCCAAGCAGAGTAAAAATTAATTCTGCCTCAGTATCAAGTATCAGAGCAAGTAGCCTGACTTGGATGAAATCTACCTTGTTAACAAGACAGATGAGATCCTTGGTTATTCCTGGGTTATTAGGTTTACATCAGGATTGTCTCTCTAGATGGACTTAGTGTGCTTCCACCCACTTCCCTCAAATAAATGTCTCTTCTGGATTGTTGAAAGATAGCAGGGAACTGCAGCAGTGGAACATGTCTGAATATCAAGTAAGCTGTTCAATAATTTAATTTAAAACATAAATTCCCAATTGAATACAGCAAGACATTTTACCCAGGCTCTCAAGTATTTCATAAACAGAAAAGCAAACTAGCTAAGGGAAAATGTAATATGCAATAAAAGGTAGCAATGGCTGCATTTGCTTTACAACATTTTAGAACCTTCTATGAACTTTAGGGAAGATAATGTCGTGTGATATTGCACAGCTTGAAAACTTACTCAGGAGTATGGAAGATAAGTGCTCTATTGCTGGCTGTAATTGTACTTTGCAATTGAGCCTTGTCTGTAAAACATGGTATAATATTTGTAAAATTGAACTTGGATCATTATGTTTAGATGCTGAAATTCCTGCTTCTAGTGTATTCGGTTGTTGAGATTGTGGGTTGTCCACATCTATGGGGGTAAAGCATGAGCTCGTAGGGTTCAGCCTTTATAATAACACAGAACTCTTAAATTGTTTGGAAAGTGTCATTATGGATTTTCTGTGGTCTCTTCTACAAGTGGCATGTTGCAACCTTAATTTCTCACAGCCATTTTCTGTATTCTATTACATGTGATGCATATTGTTCCTATCTCTTCAGATTAAAGGATCATGGTCAAATAAAAGAGGTAAAGAAAACTATAATCCCTACAGTTATGGCAACATCTTTACTAATTGCTGTGCTGCTCTCTGTGGGCCCCTCTCTCCAAGGTAAGAGTATCAAAGGATTGCTAGCATAAATTAAGCCATGTAATTATTAATGAAAAAAAAAAATCCTGTTTGATTATTTGAGTTTATTCAACAAAACTAAAGTTTTGGATTAATGTCCATTAGAAGCTTTAAGTTTTTCTTCAGCAATAAAGAGCTAAGTTGGTAAATTGTGTTTAAACTAAGATAGTGATCAAATCTTGTAAAATTACGTCTGAAATGAAAATAAGCTTGTTTTTTGTTTGAACTTTCACCACTGCAGTTAATAGTTTATAGCAATAAAAGATTTCTAGGAGTTAGCTGTTGCATGAATTTCTTCAACCTGTAAATTTCCTAAACTTTTGCATATATGACAAATGTGACATGAATTGAGGAAATTTCAGGAACCTTAAATCTACAACTAGCTTGATAATTGTTGATTTTTATCTTTTCACTTGAAATGTTCTAATGAAATGGAAAGTTTTGGTTTTCTTTTATTTTATATGGTTAACACACATACATTAAACTTATTTTGGTGGTCTTACACCAAAGCAATTCCAAAGAATGCATAATGGATTACGTTTTGCTGAATGGATTTTCACCTTTAAAAATCTGAAATATTTATGTGTTTACAGTTTGAGACGTTGTTTCAGCTTGAACAAAATGTAGTACGGAGATGAGACTAGAGAAATAAAACTGGCAGCCAGAAAAACCTGATTCTTTTCATATTCCAGTGCTCAGTGATTAGGCAGTTCGTGTACTACGTACATGGTAGAGGCCCAGTTTCACTGTAGAGAGGGGCAGAAAAACTTGTAGATAATTGTGTGGCCTACTCCTTGGTTGGTGTGTTTTGCTTTGCCTGGAATTGCAAAGTTATGAATCTGAACAAGAAGAAAGAAAGTAAATGACTTTACGGTCCAGTGGCTCAGGTGTTTAATTGCAGTGAGATTTCTGGCTTTGCTGTCAGTAATGTCAGAGGTAGTTCTTTGACGAGCAAAGTTCAGCAGGGGAGACTGACATCTCTTCCTAAAGAGGAAACAACAGAATAGAGATTTCCACATACAGGGTTATCCATAGTGGTATAGAGTGAATAGCTGTCTCTGCTTCCTGCCTGTGTGGATGTTGCCTGAAGCCAAGCTTTTAATTTTGCCATTTTGCTTTTGGTAAAGATATGTGACATAAAAGCTCAATGACACGCTTCAAATTCTTTTGACTCCAAATGGAAATCTTTATTAAAACTACGTCATGTTTCTCAGTGTATGAAATGGTATACTAAGCTGACAAAAGTAGCAACACACAATTGGACCAGACTGGCATTGGGTCCTGTGTTTTAGCAGAGTTTGTGCATTTTTTTCCTCAACTCCATGTTGCAACATTACTTATTTAAAGATTGACATTTATATATAGAGGTTCTGCAGGGAGGTTTGGGGTTTTATTTTGGGGGAGAGGGGGAATGGTGGGAATTTACTGTAATGTGTAACATTTACTGTAACATTATAATATGTAAATTAAAAGTTTGCTTCTTTTAGTTTTAATCTCAGCTGTGTCCTGTGTCATTAAGAATAACTTTTTTCCTTAAATTCTGGAAAAGTGGCTTACCAGGAATTCCAGCTCAAAATTCAAAATGTTCGCGTGCCTTTGCGCATGGAATGCAATGAAGAGAGGATTTGTATATAATGAAAACTTTTCTCACTTCTGTTAAAGATTTATCATTTTTAAACCTGTGCTAGCAAACTCAGAATGTATTTTACACACCCTCAACAGTTACTTTCAGATCCTAATTTGATCCTTGGCTGTCAGCATTGGTCTAACCAGTATTCTGGTGCAACAAATTATATAACTTCCTTAACCATCTTTAATCTTTAACTAGGTTTAATTATTTCATTCTGTGTAATTTGTTTATAATGTTACACAGATTTTTAAATATATATTCAGTAATTTCTCCACAAATCATTTTCTTAGAAATAAGAATTCTTTTGAGTGCATCACTTTGGTAAGCACAGTGGAAACACTGTAAGCAGTTTTAAGTAGCTGTCATGAAACACTGGGCAAGTTCAGTTGTCTGTCAAAAAGAAAGACAAGCTTTCCTTCATTTTTGCTAAGTTTGGGGATTAAATAGTTTCAATTTAGATGTGTAAGCTGCTAAAAAAAAGAACCTTTAAAAGAGATACTGAATTGAAGTGCCTTAAGTGAGTTTTTTAATTTGTACTTTGTAATTTTTTTCACCTGTTGTTTAAAATTCTTTGATTTTGTGGTATCTGCTGGTAAGCTTCTAAGTTTATTGTCTGTGATAAAAATAAAAAAAAAGTAGCAGTACATGTAGTAGTGATTATATGACAGGGAGTACCACAAAGAACAAGTGCCTTACTAATGAGTAGAAAATGAAGCCTAATACTTCATTTGACTAAAAGGGGACATTAGGAGGTGTTGAGGTATTGAGGTCTGTTGTATGACAGAAAGTTTTTATTGAGGGGAGATAGTTATTGATCAGCAATGTCTCTAATACTTTCCCTTTATTGTGATTATTCTGTAGCTTAATTGACAGAAGAGGATTTATACAGCCAGATACACCGCAATTAGCAGGACCATCAAATGGCATTACCATGTACGGGGCCACACAATCTCAGAGCAACATGGTAGGAATCATCCCATAGTGTTGTTCATCAAGATTCCTGTGAATGTTTTTCTTCTCCACTTTCATGTGAACTAATCAAGTAATAACTAACTGGATACAGCTGACACACTGGGTGGAATGAGTTGTTTAATAAGAGTAAAGAAAAAAAATATTCCAAGGCTCTTTTGAATGTACATTTTACACAGTGTAATAGTTATTGCTCATGGATTCTAAAAAACAAAAGTCTTTTCTACGCTGTTGATTTATTGAATATACTGGTATTTTGACTTTTGCTGTTGACACCTACTGGGTTTTGAACTGGAATATTGAAGTATTGCGGACTTACACTGGTTCATCATTTTCCAGCTAACTTATTTTGTGTGGCACTTTCTTCATACTCTATTACCTTCTGTGCTTGTACACTGCAGTTTTGCATAGACTAACTCATTTTAAAAAGCAAAGATGAACAAAGAGGAGTTTCTAGGGGAGAAGTATTTTGAAGAAAGAGCAGGAGTACACTGGACCTGAACAAAAAAAGGCAACCAAATTCTTACAACAAAAGTTTTTTAAACATCTTTGAAATTGTGCCAAAGTATTTACTTTGGTTTTTAGCTGGTAGCACTGGCTATCATAATGGAAGATAGGACTTCCACTGCCAAGAAGAAGAGAATAACTGGAAAGAGATCTTTTTCTGAAGGCAACCATCTTGCATATGTGCCTATTTCTGAATTGTCCACATATCTTCTACAGTATGTGGGTTCTAATACTTCGTCACAGAAGTCGTGAGTTACGGATTCCCTCCCTCTGCCAAAAAAGGGGAAGCCACGAGGCCTTGTGACATAGTTCAGCCTTTTTTGAACAAAAGAAGAAGAGACGCGCTCTTCCCAGACAGATTAGTTTTAGTGTCACTGACAGACTCGAATACAAATTCTGCTGTAGTTCCTAAGCTGGTTTTACTTAATGTTTTGAGGCTTAAATAGGTTTGTTCATGTCCTTAATAAGAAAATGTATTAGAGACATGGTATTAAGTCTGAGTCTTCTGAGTGCAGTTGAGCAAAATAAGGTAATGCTGTATGTAAACTTTACTGAAAATATAACTGAAGAGAAAAAAGGGAGTTAAAAAAAAAACAACAAAAAACAATGAAAAGAGAATGCAAACATTAAAAATGTGTTGAGGTCTTTCAGGGATTACCCAAACTTTATGACACTGTCAAGGCTTCTTATCTGTGAGGATCGTAAACCTACTATGTGTCCCATGGCATTAAATTGTCTTATCATTGCAAGAATTTAAATACTATCATTATTCATAGATATTGAATAGAAAATCCTTGCCAGTTTGGTAAAAAAACTTGCCAGAAAATTGACTAAATTTGTCTCTGGAAATGGAGAAATCTGTTATGGTATTATTTGAAGTCAAACAGCTGTTTTAATTTCAGAATGTAATACCTCTAAAGACACAAATTCTTCAAGGATTTCCCCTTATATCCTAGAATATCACACCACATGACCTGGGAGCAGCCTGGGTTCTTTTAACACTTATCAGAGTCACTGGGAAATGTGCAAATTTCACTCCTGAAAATGACCTCTTGGAAAAAGCTTGAAAAATGTAATATGTCTTGTTTGGTTTGAAGGAATATTTTTTTAGACTGTAGTGCCATTTTTCTCAGGGCATCTTTTCTCTTGGTCTGTATCATGACCAATTGCTTTCTGAAGACTGCTGGCTATCAGCATTAAAATTTGTCCTTTGAGTTTTGTTGTAAACTGTTTAAGACTAGCTTTGTTTACCCATCTCTCTTAACACTATTTTCCCATCCCTGTGGAAGAGGTATATCTGGTACTGTAGCCAGTATTGTTATGATTTCAGATAAGGACAGACAAAGTGAAATTCCTTAACTTAAATGAGCATGTGCAGATCACAGCTGTACACTATAGTCCTTTTCAAGTGGCAGAAGTTTGGCTGTTTATACATTATGAAAGATATTTATACTATTTTAGCAAGCTTCATACTTTTGATTACAATAAATAAATTGCTAGAATTCTGAAGTGTGTTTCAGTACACCTTTGTGGTGTGTCTCTCTCGATTTTATTGCGGAATGTATTACATCAGGTCTTCGTCTAGATATTACCCTGCTTAACAATCCACAGTGTGCTAAAATACCTCTTCTCACCACTGATATAAAATAAAGATTTAAATGAACATACTCTCTCAATGCTTGTCTTCTCTTATTCCTTCCCTCTTTCATTTCCCTTTCTTCCCTCAAATCTTTTACAGAATCAGCTAGGTTGGAAAAGACCTTTGAAACAGAGTCCAGACAATTACCAAACACCACCTTGTCATCTAGACAGTGGCACTTAAGTGCCACACCCAGTCTTTTCTTAAACACCTCCAGGGATGGTTGACTCCACACCTCCCTGGGCAGCCCATTCCAGTGTCCAGTCACCCCATCTGTGAAGAACTTCCAGATGTCCCACTTAAACCTTCTCTGACGCAGTTTAAGGCAGTGTCCTCCTGTCCTGTCATACTTGCCTGGGAGAAGAGCCCAACCCTCCCCTGGCTAAAACCTCCTTTCAGGGAGTTGTAGAGAGCAATAAGGTCTCCTCTGAGCCCCATCTTCAGCCTAAAGTACCCCAGCTCCCTCAGCAGCTCCTTATAGGAGTCAGTGACTTGTGGCTTTCTAAATACAATTCTTGTGCTTCACCCAGTGAGTGTTTGTCCCTCATTAAATCTCTGTGGGTTGCTTAGTATAATACTCTGTTTTCATTTATTTTAATGGCTCTTTTAGCATAGCCTCATTTTTGCAGTTAAGTTCAAAATAAATACCAGGCTAAGTGTAAAGTTGCCAGACACTGGTTTTCAGCATAATATTGCATCTTATTCAGGATACCATTTGTGGGGCACTCTTCTGTATTTATCAGCTTTTGTGGTTACTTTGCCTCTGAGAATTTGACTATTTCGTACAGAATCTACCCTTATCATGGTAGTGACCCAGTTTGCTACAATCTCAGAAAGTCAGAGTCATAGCTATAATCAGTGCTTGATTGACCCATACCGTGATTTTTGGTTTTTGCTAGATCTTAGTAGAAGAGGCTTTTCTCACGTTCTCTACATAGTATCTGCCTTATTTTACTAAAAGCTGAATCTATATTTGCTTCCAGGAAGGCTGGAAGCACGTACAATTATTTTCCTGGTGGATTCCCAGTGTTTTGAATTTCTTTTCCAATATAATTTGAAATTAGTCTGGTAAATTCATTAGCCAACATCTTGATATCCTTATCCACATGAAAAACATGGTCACTTGGAGCTCATAATCTGTAGATCTGGTAATTTCTGAAGTATTTCCCTATTGCATTTTATTGCTGATGATTTTTATGAGCTCATCATTAGTTTGAGTACACAAGTATTTTCCTTATTCTTAACATTTTTTTAATGCAGCACACTATCTCACCCATTATGTGAGATAGTAATATTAATATTAATAATGTTCTCTGTAATTTATTGTTTCTCTTTAATTTTAAAGTTTTATTTTCTGTGTTCTGAAAAAAGTTCTTATTTACCCATAAACCCATCAGTTATCACTACTTGGGTCTGGACCACTGTGGTACTTAATTTTATCTTAAAAGGTGGAGTTGATTCTTGGGGTTTGATACAGGGTATTTTATTCTTTGGTAATCTGTTAGGCATAAACACAGAGTCTGTCTCACTCTGTGAAGTTTTTTATAGGAATTAGTTTGGTTTATATTTACTGTGATGTCTCTAGGAATGCTCAAATGCCTTAGGAACTGATAGGCTTGGCTTCTGTTTGACTCTGTTGGGACAGATTTATTTCCTTGTTTTTAAGAAATTTCCAATATTTCTGCATTCCTAGGCATCTCTTTTTCAGTGTACAGGTAGTTCTGTGTGTACTGAATTCCCTTGTTTCTAATTCTCAATTTCCTTTCCTGGATGAAAAATTTTTAAAGTATTTTCTTACATATATATACTACTGAAAATAGCAGGAACTGTAGTGCATGCACAATATTTATTACTAGTGATAAGTGCAGGAAAGTCCTTTCCCACTTAAGTGTTCACTTAAGTCGTTACTAATCTGGAAATAGATCCAGTTGGCTCAGGGAATATTAACTCTGACCATCCTAGTGAAATTTTTCCTTTGCTTTTCATATTTTCATTATTAGTGTTTCTATCATGACAGTAACAGAATTGGCAAGGACTGAAGCCCCATTTTGCTGGGAGTTTTGCGAGTGTGTTTCCTTGTCTATTTACTGATGTAACTTCCCAGATGCCCACAACAGAACTCAGGGTTCTTACCAAGTCAACATTACCACACTCAAGGTTGATAGAAGTTTCCCATTAATGTGTTTTACTTCACAGTTAAAATGGGTTACAGGCACATGCAGGTACAGCATTTTGCTTTGGGTTGAGATCTGTTTTAGGAGTAATTATTTTGATGGTGCACGTTTACTCAATTTTTATTCGCATCTCAGAGCAGTGTCAGAGCACATGAACTAGATTTCTTTTAGAAGATACGCCTCTGGAATGCACCCAAGTTGCTCTAAGCATTCTCAGACTTTCAGTCCATAAGAACAAACAGTCTCCAGTCTGAAGTAGTCTCTGGGCCAAGTTTTTCCCGTTTGGGTTCAGAAGTGTTTCCCTTCATAGATCTACTCCTCATGCACTGTACTGCTTGATAGGGGACACATTGACTTGGTGGGGTTTGGTGGTTCAGTTGTTGCACAGTATCCACAGTACATTGATTCTGATTGTGAAATCCTGCACCTGCTGGAAACAGTTACACAGCTCTGTCCCTCTACTCTTCACCTATTTGTTTTATGCAGAATATGGTATTTCAGCATCCTTCCTGTAATTTCATACCATTGTAAGCCTGTTCTGAACTCCATGTTGTTTGTACTTTATTCAGAGACTGTGAGACTATTCAACCTGCTTTTCTCCATCTTCTGAGAACTGTTAACAATTCTTGAATGTTACTAGCATTTAGGAAATTTTGAACTTAGTTTAATGGATAAAGTAAATAATTCTCATGATTCTGAAATAATCGCATTTAGAAATGTGAAAAATATATTCTCATGTACATTATGATGTATTCTCTTCGTAGCTTAGAAAAAACAGAATCAGAAGAGAAGAAAAATATTTTTCCTTAGTTGTTTGTCTTTATTATTTGTGAAATAAACACTGAATCCTAGGTTGTGTCCAATTTGCTTTAATTGTGCCTTTTTATATGGAAATAAATAGATACTTTAAAATTTCTCAACATATATTTAGATGAACTTCTGTACTTATAGTACTTGTAGAACTTATTAAACTTGTCCTACCTTCAGAATCCGCTGTTTCTCTGAAACAATGAAAATTTTAAGGGAGAAAAGTCAGCCTGTCTGAAATAAGAAGATGCTGGTGGAATAATTTTTGCAGTAAATTTTTAGTTATTTGGATTTCAATGCTTAGCTTCCTTTTTTGTATTATCATAGGCTTTTTTGTTTCATTTGAAATTCTGGTGTCAGATAATTCATGTGATTAGTAGCAGCTAAGACTTCCTGCCCAAAATTTAATTCAGTCAAGAGTAAAGTAACAAAATCGAAGAAAAATCACAATGCCAAGCCTGTAACAAATCTGATTTCCTTGTTTTAGTTTTGTTTTGGCTTTAGACTCAAGAATAGTCTACCTGTATATTATGTGTTGTTTTTATCAGGAGTTTTCAAGACCCTCATAAAATACTCATAATTTTTCTGCCTTGATGTTGCAGTAGTTCCCTTTCAAAAGCTCTTTGCAGCCTGTATTTTACTAAGGATTTTTCGCTGGTCACTGTTAAAAAACAAGAAAAAGGAAACCTGAAATTTGTCTAAATAAAAGGAGAGGCTTTAGGGAAGTGACAAACCCATGGAAAATAAAGAGATGTACAGCACCTGAAGTTTTTAACACTATTTAATGGAGCTTTATGAGGCTACTTTATCTTTTTGATATTAATTTAACTGAAATGCCGTAGAGTTCTATAAGAAGAAAATTAATTCAGACTATACAGTGAGTTCAAGTAAATTATCTTCAGCTGATACAAAGCTGGGTACTTGTATTGCCTAGAACATGTTAATGACTTCCTTTTGAAGATCAGAGCTGAAGGTTCAATAAAGCAGTAAGTCAACTGCTAACACTATTTGTTTTCAGTGTAGCCCAGTGGTTATAAGCATTCCTTTGTTATTTAACTTACTCTTTGGCTACTGCCTTTCAGAGAAAATAGGTTTTGTTGGTCTTTTTGAAGTTTGAAAATTCAGTTAACATATTTTTAAGGTCTGCATAGTAAGGTTGGTTGAAGTTTTAATTTAAATAAGCAGGCGTGAATAATGGGATATTAATCAAGAATGTAATTCACACTGAATTACTAATTGAAAGCTTGACTTTAAAAGATGCTGACAGTTTTCTTCTTAGTAAGGTACTTAAGCAAGCTTTTGGCTTTAAGCCTATGAGTAATCCCTCTGAAATGATAGGGAACCACTTCAGTTGTTTGGCTGTGGTTCATCATTTTGTGGGGGGAGGATTGCTTGCAATTTATGTGAATTGAATTTATATAACAGGAGTACAGTAAGTTTATCTTTCTGAAATCAGACATCTTGGAAATACATACCTGAGTAAGGTCTGAGCTTCTGCCTGTCAAAAATAATTGGTCTGGGAGTCCTAAACCTCTTAGAAGCGTTTTACACTACCTATCTGTTATGACCACGTAGTCTGCGTGCACGCTTGCTCAATGTTAGGTGTGTGCATCCATCATTAAGCTATTCAGTGCTGAAATTAAGGAACCTGAAAAGAACAGAGGGGGCATTGTTAATCATGGTTGTTATCATACAGTAAAGGGGACAACAGTCTTCCCATTAGTTTTCAGAGAGTGTGTCACTGTGGCTTATTAAACTCAAATGGACATTTTAGGGAATTGCTGTAATGTTAGTAACAATGGTTATGATCAGGAATATCTGAACAGATGATGGATATGTAGTAATTTGATAGAAATCTAAGAAGTCAGTCATAGAGCAGAACATACTGCTTTAACAGAATACTTGAAGTAACAGCACTGAATAGGATGTCTTATCTCTGGATACATATTTTATTCTGCTTGCTTGCCTCCAAATGTCCTTCATTGCATTTGTAGTTGTATTCACTGATGGTAGTGTTTTTCTTACCCAGCAGAACGGTACTATGGCAAATGAATCTAACTAGATTTTGAAAACCTGCAGTATTACAATTGATAAGGCTAGGATTTTTTTTTTTTTTTTCCTTAGAAACTCTCAGAAATCATGCCAACTCATGTTAAAGAAACTTAATTTGGCAGTCATTATAGCACCCACTTAGCGAGCTGGACATTTTTGAAATACATACCTGTCTTGTCATCTCAAGGAATGAGGGGTAATTTTGTATGAACAGTTCTTAGGAATGGCATAAAGAAAAACAAAATTATCGTAACACTCACTGAGCTTAACTGGATTTATATAATGCTGAATTTGGCTTGTTATTGATACAGTGCTTGCCAGAAAATTCATTTTGTACCTTGATTCGTCACATTGTCAGGATTAATCAAGAAACAGCCTAAAAATCATTAAGATTGATCTCGATGCATCTGCAGTGCTGCCTGGTTTCATATTTACACATTCTCTAGAGTATGGAGTATAGTGTAGGACTTTCTCTAGAATTTATATTTAATGTATTAAATTGTGAGGGGAAAAAATTTTACTCATAGAGCTTTATTACTAACTATGTAAGTTAGTAACCTGTGTCAGAAGAATTCTTGTTCCAGAAAACCTCTGTGCTAGGTTAATTCCTACATGTGAAGACCAGCTAAAAGAAGAAAATTGGCTAGTGTTTTTTAAAGAACTCTTAAATGAACACTGTAAATGTATATCATAATTTGCTTTGATAGTAATCCACAGCACTGGCTCAGTTATGCATGCC
Source organism: Regulus satrapa (assembly GCA_013396955.1). Classification (NCBI taxonomy): domain Eukaryota; kingdom Metazoa; phylum Chordata; class Aves; order Passeriformes; family Regulidae; genus Regulus; species Regulus satrapa. The sequence goes on along the minus strand of VWZN01009794.1, from coordinate 370,182 downwards.
TTTCTTTTTTTTTTTCCCTGGGCAGCATGCAATGGGATGTTTGGGTGGCTAACCATGGAATGATACTAATGGCTTTTCTTTTTTTTCTCTTCACATCCCATTCTTTTCCATACTTTTTTATCCATGTTCTCCCCCTTTTTTTTTTTTCCTCTGTTTTGTTTGCCTTATATGATTTTGACACCCTTCCATTCTACAGTGTGACCAAGATCAGTGCATTCAGAGCACTAAATTCGTTTTGCAGGCTGCTGCCACCCCCCTCCTACAGAGTGAGCCAAGCATAACTAGTGAAGAGCTCCCTTTACCGGGAAAGACTTCTATCAGTGGGCCTTGTGCAACTCTGACTCTAGGGCAACCGACACCACCATCTTCTATGCCAAATCTCACATCAGATTCAGGTTTGACAGACATCATACCACTAAAAGAGGAGCACGAAGGCCATCAGTTTCTCACCCCTGAAGAAGCTCCATCACCCCCTGGGATGCTGCCAAGTGGAAGCCCTATTACACACAGCCATACAATGCACGTCCTGAGTCTAGCCAGCCAGGACTCGTTGCATGAAGACTCAGTGCGTGGTCTCGTAAAGCTTAGCTCAGTTTGAACAGCTTTTCTGAACATCACACCATTTCCTGGTGTCTATATAAATCTGTGCTTAACAGGAATGACACTGCAGTACCAATGTAAAGGCTTCGTAACACGCCTGTAATGGAAACGTTATCACTTAATGGAGTTTACTAAAAGGACAAGTTATTTTTTTCAATGGAGCTATGGCATTTTTTTGACCAGCTTGTTAGCGGTTGTGCTTTGATGATGACTGCATCCTTCTCTTGAATAAAACCAGAAGAGGTCAATGATCATGTTTCCTGAAGCTTGGGTACAGCGAGTTGGAAGTCAGCCTGTAACAAACACCGTGTACAGTACAAAAGAGAGAGATTTTTGGATGTAAGTGTCATGCTCTGTGTTCTATGCTCTTGTAATACACACTTGTTACGGCTTACCACACCTGTGGCCAGAATGATCTGCACTTACAGATTGTTATGCTGTTATGCTACCAATATTTGAAATAGAAAATTACCATTCCATTTGTTAATACAAAAAAACAAAACAAAAGACTGCAGATGTGGATTTGCATGCCACGCTACAGTATGTGTTACAGTGGTGTTGGTATTAAGAGAAAGTGCTGCTTTTTTTATTTGCGACTTTCAAAGTGCTGTTTCGTTTAAAGACAGTACAATAAACAAATTAATGGACTATATTTTTTCAATTTATTAAATTTTATTTTAAATTAATCAGTGGTGCCTAGAAGATGATGAATTACTGATTTGATCATGTTGCATATCATTTAACCTTCTGTTTAAGTGTTTAAGTGAGGTATTGTGTTGTGCCATACCACAAGAATCTTCCACTCCCTAATGTGATACAGTTACCTGTGGACCTCCAATAAAATGGCATCCTCTATTTCGTGGACGTGTACAGTTATCCTTGCACAGTTTTTGTGGGCAAAGAGGGGGAAATTGTGGCATGTTGACATATTTTGTAAAGATTTGGATGGAATATGTGTACCTGATAAAACTAGAGCTATGGAGGAATAGCTGGTTACGATTAGGATTGCTATGGTTTTGTTTGAGCTATGTATTTGTTCCCATAGGAGGTCTTTATTTGGAACCAGTAGAATTAACTTCGGCTTGCACTGTAATTCAGTGTGACTGAAGGGTGAGGAGCTTAGGACTCAAGACAAAGACAGAGCTTAGTGAAGTATTCTTAAATGATTTAAGAGTTGGTAGCTGTTTCCTAGCCGTTGTTCGTCATTTGTATTTGTCCTTTGATAATTTAAATGGAAATCTTGATTTCATGGAATTCTTCTCTGCTTTTTGTTTGCTTAAGTAAAGTGCAACTAAAAGGTTAAAGATAATTTTGTAAATATTTTTTATGACAGCTGAAGAGAACCTTAGTTAAGTTGAAAAACTGTAATAGCTTTAATACTGTATTTACCTGCTTTTCAGGGTACCTGAACTCTTCTTTTCCTAGGATGTGCAGAATGGACTTTTTCTGATGTTTCTATGGAATGAAAGCATTCACTAGTTCATCAGTTAAGAAATGTAACAGTTCTGTGTTGTTGTCATTCACTGACTCCAAGCTAAAAATCTTTTTACTTTCAACTTTTGTTGTTGAAATTGAGTACAGTCAGCCTGCAGAAAATCATTCACCCATGCTATTGAAGATTCAGACAAGATACTGACAAAATCTCTACTCCCTGAAGGTTTCACAAGCAGTCTGTTTCTAAAATTGATTAAAAAAAATTGATTAAAATTGGACCTAATTCAGTATGTAGAACATAGCAATGCTTCCTGTCTGTGAGTGCCATAATGGGTCTACCAAAGAACCTCTGGCAGACCAATCTGTCCCAGTTATTTGAGCCACTGAAGAAGCTCTGGCAGACAAGTCTGTCCCAGTTGTTTTAACCAACCTCTCAGCATTTTCCAGAAGCTGGGACAGTCCAGAGTTCTTCCCACCAGCCAAAGTATAGTGATTGACATATTCCAGTTGGCTGGTCTCCCAGTAAACCACGAGTTTCAACACTTCTGTGTCTGCTCATGAAGAAGTCAGTGATGCTCATTTTCTTGATTTCACCTTTCCCCCACATGGCTTCTTGGGTATTAAGCCATGAACATGTGCATTAAAGCAGACAATGGATTGAGGGCTGATACTGCTGTGATAGACCTGGGTAAAGAATCCCAGCTTTGAGTTTGTAGACCAGTACTTGATGAATCATTCTCTTTTCTCATAGCTGTCTGTGGGTAGTTAACTGTGGATGGATTACTCACTACTTAGAAGGGCAAGTCAGATATTTTAAATGTGGTATCAAATCTTTCTGTTTGTACAAATCATGATGAGGATGATTATTTTAAGGGAATTGTTCTTTTTAAGTTTCCCTGAAATAGCAGATGAATTTTATGTTTCCAAGAATACCAACTTCGTGACATTTGTATGTCACTGCCACTAGGGAGTTGTGAAGAAGGCTCTGTGAACAATAAAATCAGTGTCAGTTTTAACATGAAAGGGAAGGGAGGACGACAGGATTAGACTCTTTATGCTGTTTGCCTTGTGCTTCTGCTTTTCACCATCATTTTTTGAACCTTCTGTTTTGTTTACATTATGAAACATTGGTGGAAACAGATGTGCTGCTTCAAACACCTTCAGGGTGCTTTCTTTTCGTTTTTAAGACGAAACACCTTTTTTCTAAATGCACTGCCTATGTTTTTAAATTTGGCTTTTGAGAATGCACTGAATACTTTGAGTTCATTTTTATTTTCGTCCCTATTTTAAGTCTCTTTTCCTCCCCATCTGTCTGCTCTAAATGGTGACATCTTGAACCTCCCAGACATGCCTGCCTTGCGAGGACATCTGCTGGAAGGCTTTGGAACTAAGTCCTAACCCATCTGCCTTGGTAGTTGCAGCCTTTGACTGACAGCAGTCAGTGATTCAGCAGCAGGTTGATCAAAAAGGTACCTCTAACAGGGTTTTTGGTGCCTTCCCCTCACCTCAGTCACACCTCTCTTCAGTCCTGGGCACTCCCTTCGTTGGAAGTTGTGTATACATCTGGAATGAGTCAGCAAAGTAACTATTCATCACCTTCTCTACAGATTTGATTGTTGGTATTTTATTTTGAAGTATGATTACAGAGCATGCACGCTAAGGATCAAAAATTATAGTCCTTGGGAATACTGCACAGGTTTTTTTCAATTTTTTTTTTTCTCTGACAGTATACTACTATTAAATAGCTCCTTCTATGTTTGATTTATAAATCTAGAATAAAAATTGATATTTTCAAAAGGGTAATTATTGTTTTATTAAAAGCCTAAAATCTTTGAATGCGTAAAAACTGGTTAGCTTATCTGAACTAAAATATTTATTCTGCTTTGGTTTTTTTTTATTAATATTTTTCCCTTCTGGTTGTCTATATAATCTTCATAGAATGAAATGGCAGTGCTTCCTAAAAATTTTTAAAGGCTCTTTATTTTTGTGATTTCTCAAAGGCATATCTTGAAAGGGAGTTTTACATTCATAGCAGTTAAACAGTAATGTAATAAATGTCCAAGTGTTACTATTTTTTTTGTATTATAGTACATCCTTTGGCAACTTTTTGTCCCTTCCTATGAACTCATGATACAGGTAGATGTATTTCTGCATTCCTTAAAAATAGTCTTAGAGATGGAAGATTAGCTGTTTTGCAGTTGATCCTAGTGAATGCTGACCTTATAAACCCAAAGACATGGGTAAAAGATAAAGATATGGGTAAGATATGGGTAAGACAAATTTGTAAGACATGTCTTACAAGTGTGATGACCAACTTGTGGTAATGCAGATTTTTTTTTTCCAGTCTATTCAGCGATTGTAACCATTTGCAGTAAGTAAATGGTTGCCTAATGTTCAAAATCCTAAGCAAAGGGGCTCCACAGGTAAGCCAGCAAAATTGAGCTTCTATTTGTCTTTTAGTTCCCAAATTCAGTACAGCTTGAAGAACAGCTCAGTGATGTTGTAGAGAGATTCAGTCCTTACTTTAGTTATATTCTGGTTTAAATTGTATGTGGGAGCTGTCATGTCATTTTTTTTTTTTACTTATTCCTTCTCTCCCTTCCCCTCCTTATCAGCAGTGGTACCCTGAAGCTGAACATGGTGTGTTCGACCATGGGCCATTCTGAGTCTTGGTTTTAAAAGCCAGTTGCTGCCCAAATGATCCTGTTTTAGGATCTGACATGAAATGAAGTAGTACACTTCAACATAGTTTCAAATACTCCTAGGCCCAAAATATGAATGAAATGTGTTTTAGACAGTTGCATGAAGATTTAGCTCACGTAAATTAGAGCTGTGCTAGTTTTAAGGATTCATCTGGGTCAGAGCTCCCTGATTTTGATTGTCTGCCTGCAAAGATGTTGCAGTTTGACATCTGGGTGCACTGTCTGGGCTACCAAAAGGCTCATGAGATTAAGTGAGCTATTTAAACCAGTGGATATCTAGATTAATTATGAGTGGTTGCAGCAATTCAGTTCCATCACCAGAAGGCAGCTGTCTGTTAACATTCAACTATAGAATTTGAAAGTTCACCACAAGCAAGACAAGTTGGGGAGGAGAACAAGTTTTGGATGTTCTAAGGAGATTAAATAGGAGTTTGTTTCTAAGGTAGGTCAGAGAGGACAGGAGTAAGAAGATGAAAGGGAGAAGACTGAGTGAAAGCAGAACAGAGATTATCAGGTGACACCGAAGAAAGGAAGAATTACCTGTAAGCTGTGGAGGGAAAGGGAGGGGGTATAAACAAAAAAGCCTCATGGGAAAGAAAATTAGGACAGCTGTCAGTATTGATCAAACAATAATTTTTAAAAACGGAAGCAACAATTGCTCATTGGTATTCTTTTTTTCCTGAGAAATTTCTTAAAAGTCATTCGAGGGAAAAAAAAAAAAAAGGTCAGACTTTTGAGAGAAGGTAACTGCAGGAAGATCGTAAGGAAACTGTGGGAAGTTAGTTTGCCCTCAAGCTCCTTTCCCTTAACATCTTTTTCTATTTCTGTTTTGAAAATACATCTGTAAATATAAAAACAGGTGAAGTCTTGGCTCCTTGGAAATTGACAGGAATGTAAAGACATTGACTATGATAAAAATGGCAATTGCTTTAGTATTTTGAATTTCTATACTGTTAATCATGTTTTAGCATTCTGCATTTCCATACCAGAAGTACCACTGCCTTAGAAAAATGAATGGTGTAGTATGGTTTAGTGTTTCTTGGTGATACCTTTGTTGCATTTTCTTGCCCTTAGTGAATTTTTTTCCTCAGCAGTAGGAACAGTTTAACATGAAGCTTGGAATTCAGTCAATTTCTATTGTGCAAATCAGAATTAAGACTACGGGCTAGATAAGGTTTGTGGTTTGAAAACTGGAAAGATCTGCCCCCCTGAGATATATTTACTTTGCAATATATAATGAAGTCTGTTTCACTGGCAGCAAAATGTTAATGACAGTGTTATCTTGATGTATTTGTTGTACTTTCCAACTTTAGCTACATTGCCGCTTCTGAGAACCTGGAAAAACAGAAGTTTAATCGAACTATAATTTAAATCTCCTCCAACCCAAAGCTGATAACAGCTGCTGGAACTTATCTGTGTGTATTTAGGTGAAGTTACAGAAAGGACGTGAAGGGATGACCTTTAAACAACTTGGCTGAAAGATCTGTGATGTGAGAAGAACTCTTCTAATCTTTCTTTAGCTCCTCTTAAAAGCACCGTCTACAATTGAATTGGTTACAGAATTTCTAATGTGTCTGCCCTGCTACCTGCTTAGTGGTGGTGGAGCAGTTGATGACGGTGGTGATTGGCTGGAATGAGAAGGACACAGCTAGACAAACTTCCTTTTTTTAAGTGAAATGTTAAGAAAATTTAAAACATGCTCTGTAGTGCTGACCAGCTAATTTTCTAGCATGCAGAAGATACCTAATATTTTTACGTACCTTAGTTTGCTTCCTAAATTGAAAGGAAAAACAAAGTTCAAAAAAGTTTCCACAGGTTCCGGAGACTGCAATTGAAGAATCTTTTGGAACACAAATGGTGTTTGATTTTTAAATAAACAGTCGGTATTTTATTACATATGTGAAACTGAAATATTAGAAAATAATCTCAAAGTTCTTCTGTTGTTTTTGTATTCGCAATGTCATAAAATGGTTTGGAAGGGATGTGAAAGATCACCTGGTTCCAGCCCCTCTGCCATGAGCAGGTAGACACTTTTACTACAGTTATATATGAAGAAGAAAACAAAGGTAAATGCTGTATACCGCAATTACTTGTGTAGCAGCTGCTTCTAATGTTCTTGTCTTACTCTTGGATATCTTTTTCTCTCTTATGTGAAAGACTTAAAATTTTCTTTCATCTGTAAATTAATGTTCTGTAACACATTGTACCTTGTTTTTTTTAGTTATTTTTTTAAGCTTCTGATAGGGTAAGTCAGGGCTACTAAAAACGGTTTACACAAATTGGGGAAAAGAATCAAAATGCTATTTTTTATTATTTCTGTCACAAGACTTGACAGTAGTAATAAATTCATGCAGTTGATAGATGGCTTGCTCTAGATTCCACATACTGAGCCATACATGTAGGAAACCAGACTGAAAAAAAGCCCTAAAAAATTTACATTGACAGCCTAAAATATGTTATGGGAAAGGAATATATGGGTGAGAAGGGAGCAAGAAGGCTTAATCAGAATATTCTGAATATGAATGCCTGGGACTGAGTTTGTTCTGGCCTTTGCTTGAGTTTGTATCCACAGAAGTATTTTAATGCATTTTGGAAATTTGTTTTCTTGTTACCTCTGCTTAGCACTTAGACTCACTCCATGGAGCAGTCTTGTGAAACAAACTAGGTTTCTTTTAAATAGAAAATAAACCAGAAGGTAAGTTCCAGCAGCATACCTAATGCAATCCAAATGCTCACAGGACCAGACTGGAGCTGGTCCAGAGTTCCTGTCCTCAAAACAAGTACAGTGGGGACATGAGGTGAACAGCACAAATGTCTTGCTGCAGAAATCTGCACATATTACAAACTCACTGCTTGTGAAAGTAGATAAAACCATAGATTGATTTTTCCAACTGACTCGGATTGTTTCTCTGGTTCATACTGCTGAAGTTGTGCTCTTTCTTAGCTGGGGAAAAAAAATTGCAGAACCCCCTAGTATCTTTCAAAATTAGCTTTTATGAATTCATAGGTTGTTTTTCTTTAAAATATAAAAATTCCTACGTGGAGACTGTGCCCAAAAATTGCTTCAGGAAATTTGCCAAATGCAAGACTAACACATACATTTCAAGGATGAGCTTTCAGGAGCATCATATTCCTCTGCAAACTGCCTATTCACCCTGACAACTTGTTGTCTAGAAATCTTGTGGCCTCTTTTCTGGTACATAACAGTTTGGGTAGTTGGTGAGCCTTCACATGAGTTATTATAAGGAGATAGCTTCTGCTTTGTTTTGATTTATGCAAGCCTATTTGACGTGTTTAAAGTATGTATTATTTCAACTATTTATGTTGTTGCGGAAATATGGCAAGTTTTGTGCCTCTACTCTCTGATAAATAGGCAGTTGTTCTGATCTTACATCCTTGACACAGTAATTAGTGATCCTGATGCCTAAGGAATGGATTCATGTATTAAGACTGATGGTTGCATATTTTCTTCCTGCATGCCTCTGCTGGCTGTAATGACAGTAGCATCCTACAGAATGTTACTGACACATATGTCAAGGATAATTAAGGAGCACTGATTAGATTATATACCTAAGAAGTCTTTAGGAGGAGCATTTTTCCCACTGACTGTAAGGAGAGAATATTAAATTGTGTTAGAGAAAACAGAAACATGGCATAGCATGTTGGGTTTTGTCTGGTCTCATACGAGCAGCATCACGTTCACACAAACTTCTATTTGTCTGTGGTCTGTAGTGTGCTATTTGTGGGAAAGCAACGTGAGCGTGAGGAGGTCACCTTGAAGTCTTTAATTCAGTGTCTCTCCACTGAGGTACACAGCAACAGGTTGTTAATAGCACCGGTACAGTGGCAGGTGTGTTGCCTTTTCATTAAAGGAAAATGAGTGGGGAATGCTGCTTGCAGCTTGGTACGTGATTCACAAGGACTGTGCAAATCAAGCACACGTACAGGCCTAAACTTTTCAGCTGGTTAGACTAAGACCTTTGTCTGTCTAGAGACTAGCTCTTGACCCAGCATGCTGATGATGTTATCCATGCTTGAACATCTGTATTGAAGTGACTTGTTCATATCGAAAATTCTGTACCAAAACATAGTGTAAGTAATCAGTCTCAAAATACATCAATTTCTAGGCTTTTTTATTGAAGCTACCTTTTTCTTATTTAAAAAGAAAAAAAAAAAATCTTTGCAAATGGTTCCCCAGGGTTTTAATTAGGCAGTTTTATATAACCTAAATGTTTGAGCACTAACATGAATTAAAGGACATGCAGTATGACATGTTTAGTTATTAAGATTAATTTTACAATTTTTAAGTAATTTAGAAATATAAGTACATGTGTGTCTTTGTGTGAAATCAAAATTTTGGATGTTTGTCTTAAGAGTGCTGGTAAGTTTATATAGGAAGTGGAATTTCCAAAAAAAAATATGGCTCAGAGGCCAAAATGGCTGACCTAGTTCAGGCAGCCCTACATAACTAAAGGCTTTGTATTTATTTTGGTTTTATCATTTCAGGGGTTACATAGATGGCAAATACTGTGTTCATGTAACAATATGCTTGACATGCAGACTCTTGTAACTAAATGAACCATATTTCTTGAGCAAGATAGATTTAAAGACCAGTGTACTATTCTTGAGTGTAGCAAGTCTGTCAGATTTGACTATTTTTAAACACAGCTTTTCAGTACTCTGTCCTATTATATTTGATAATGTATAAGCCCTATCCAAAGTCAAACAAATATCCAAGTTTGATGTCTTGGTAAGGTGTTTAGCTGATTTCACAGAGCCTGGTGTTGTCCCAACACATTATCATCATGTAGATCTGAGGTGCTTTTTCTGTCCTCACGGATTTAGGCAGTGTTCTGCTTTATTTAGTGCTCAATGTTAAATCTTTTTCTAATGGGCAATGTAATTTGCTACAGTTCTGTCCTAAACAAGGAGCAGAAGCTTTCCAGGCTTTCTTTCGGCTACTTGAGTTTCATAATTGCCTCTAGTTTCTCTTGTACTGCTTTATTCTGGTTTCTGGATTCTGCTGTTTTTCTGATTTGGTTCTAGAAGAGGATGTTCTACTAGGAACTTTAATCTAATGAAACATTTAGCTGTGTTTCTCTTGATTTCTAGTTGCACCTCTTACAAGGAGGAATCAGCTACAAATGGAGTTTCAAATGTTCAGTTCTTAGGCTGGAAGCTGGTGAGGTCTGTAGCCTTCCACTGGGCATCAAGTGTCATGTCTTCTCTATGATACAGAAGTTTATGTCTGGGGGAGACACACTTGTATAGGTCTCTTTTAGTTTCCTCAGTCAACATAAGAATTTGCAGGTGTAACAAAGACCCAGTTAGATTTATTATCAAATGAGTGGATAAATTGGAACTTGTTCTGGTGATGCATGACCTGAAAAAAGTTTTCCTCGTGTTTTTATGAATTTCATGGAATAGGGAATAACAAGACTGTATTGGGTTTGTCAATGAAAGACGGTTCAAAACCAAACAAAAAGGCACATCCAATTAACATGGGGAAAGAGCTCCTCTGCACTCTGGGATTTTTAAAGGAGGCCTTTTTTCTGGCCATGCTCACCTTTGTTACATACACATAACTGGCACATGTCATCACTTCTCATTTTTGCATTTGCATTTGCCTTCTAAACTGGTAACACACCAATTTTGACTTTGAGCTAGGTGATGGAAGAATGTATTGCCTCTTTCAATTTTAAGGATGTCAAGGATATCAGTTTCCTGCCTAAGACTCATATTTTCTGTGATTCTCTTGCCACAGCAGCATGGTCATCTCCCACAGTCTTGTAATGTTTAAATGCATATGGACACAGATATACACACATTCATGCATGCTCCCTGAATTGTTCCAGGGCTGCTGTGCTCTGCCCTGGCTTTTGCTACACCTCACAGGGATGCTCCCCATCCTCTGTCCTGCCTCAGCCCCCCTCAGGCAGCCTTCCCTCAGCACACTGACATGAGCCCATACAACAGCTTGCTCTCATCCTTCTCTGGTCGCTTCAAGGGTTTTAGGAGGATCCACACCCTCAAGCTCAGGATGAGTGCTTGAGTCTGTTTTTCCAAAGAAGACCCTTCTAAACAATCTGCACAGTGTTGCTCTATGCTTGGACTTCCTTTACAGGCCAGTCCACCATAGAAAGGTAGACTCTTCTAGCCACACACATGCAGTGCTGACTAGCTGACTCTGTTTTCCCGTTCAAAGAATGTAAGCCATAGAGTCGATCTTCTTTCGGTATACTTCTGCAGCTCCCCTGTGTTTCTGAGTTTTATCTAAAGTAGTTCTTTGAGCTCATTTGAAAGTCTACTGAAAGCTTCAAGATAGCAGATTACTTTGTGTAAGTGGCTTGGTGGACGACTCAACCAATAAATTATTTAGTGCCTGTCTTTTCAGAAGGGCTGAAGCTAGGTTATGTGTTCTATAATTCAGAAAATACTTAACACTTGAGTGAATAGGCACATACAAAAAGGAACATGATTCACCCAGTATTAAAGTAAATCTGTTGCTTTCAGATGTAATTTTTTTTCTCCTTCATCACTGTTCAGTGTTCCTCATTCTACATTAAAGAAAGTAAGGGATGTAGGATTATGCACCCAGATCTAGTAGGCAACAGGAGCGTCAAGAACCCTGTTGAATTGTAACATTTCAAACTGACTGGATTATAAAAACTGATGTTGTTTGTTCTTTTTTCTTCCAGAATAACTGCTTGTTTTGGTGCAGTTGCATTCAGAGCTATTTCAGTCAGTGTGCTGTTTCACTCTTCCAGAAAGTTTGCGGCTTCTTTTCCTGTGAATATACATATTTGGAGAAGGGATTTGTGCTGTAGACAAATGTGTTATTCGATCATCTTAATATGCATGTCTTTGTTAGTATACTGAAGTGTAATTCACAGCTGCTGTTTTCTTAAAAAGGGGAGTTTCCATGCAATAATTGTGCCCACTTAAAAAAATATGGGAAGATTGTAGTGTAGTTCTTAGTGAAACAAAAGTAAAACTACTGTGCAGCGTGACTTCACATTTGCCACCTATGGAAAACTGTGGTCTCTTTGTCTTTATGTTGTGAAGACTTTGTTTTTGAAATGGGAGTTTCATTGGGAATTAATATATTTATCAATCAAAGAAAAATTATTGCTTTATTCAGGATGTGATGTAGACAAAATTAGCAAAATGGTGTGAATAGGAAAGAGTTTTGTAATAATTCCCATGAAGAGAAAAAGGACCCAACTTCCCCAATTTATTCTGCAGTCAAGATCATCTGAAAATCTTTTCCTACCTACCTGTAATGCTTCAAAATTGACTAAGCAATTGATGGTTTTGCCCATTGCATGTAACAGGAGTTGGAAGCTAGCACACATGGTATTGTACAAAACTTCATCATCCAGTGGTTTGATCAGCTAAGATTGCAGTAAGATTAACAAGTAGAAAAGAAATCACTTTTCATTTGATCTCTTTATTGCATTATCCTCCAAGCTTTGAGTCACCGTTGCCTCAGGTTAATGTTTTAAAGAGAATGATTAAGTAAGGAAGTTTACATTGATGCAGGGTTCAATTTTCAAATTATAGAATCAGTGGTGCTCTGCTGTGATGAGAGTTAGATGTGTGTGTGACCTAGCAAATAGATTACATTTCGTTATCCTCTCTTGTTTTGCTGCTTTAATGTTGCCTTCAGTAAATTCTGGGATTTGGAGTTTTTATTTATCTCTTATAATTTCCAAGAGACTAAGAAGATTTTGTGTCTTTCAGGAAAGTAGCTGGTTATTTTTTTTCTGCTTGAAGCCTCCAAGTCTTAAAATTGGTGTCATTTGTTCTAATTTAACCCATGTTCTCTAGGCTCTAGGAATGGAAAGTTTAGTTCTGTGAGGAAGTGAAACATGGTTTTTAAGGGTGTTTTTTGTTCCCTACCACCATTTTCACTGTGAGGAAACTAAATTAGCGATGTGTGGCCAGTCAAGTCATTAAACAGATTTTAGTACTGCAGTTGCTTATATCTCCCAGAAAACAAAATATATGGGTTGAGTGTTAAACCCCAGATTAAATTCAGGAAATAGTTTTTGAGGGGAAGTACTGCTAGAAGGGACCCTGAAAGCTTCTAGTCTGTCCTTGTGTCCCAAGATGTGTGGATACCTGCCCCAATCACACCCTAACTGTTTGTGGTTTTATCCTGTTTAATGAGGGAGACTCTCCAGGCTCTCACTGCTGTTACTTCTGCAGCCTGAATTCATTGGACACATTTTCTTCAGGTCTCAGTTAAATCTTAAATTCTATTTTCTATGAGCTGAGTCTAGATTAAATCTCCCACAAGGTGACGGGTTCCCACTATCCCTTGTCATGGCTCTTGGGGGCATGTTGGGCAGGCAGTGCTTTTATTGGCACTGGCACCTGAATTCTCCTTGGGCAAAGGTGCTGCTGGTTTGCTCTGTGTTCCAGCTCTCTCTCCGTGCTCATTCCCCTTTTCCCACCTCTCACTGGACTGGCAGCAACCCTGTGGAAAGCCAAATCTGAGACTCTGAGCCCCAAATATTTACTGAGGAACCGCTATCCAGCCAGCTCTACTTGCTTGAGCCATGTTCTGCACTGTTTCCATGGGACACTTGGGGCTGTTCTGTAAAAACAAGTGACTGTAGTTGTTTGGGGAGGCTTTATTAATTCTGCTTGTGAAGGTCTTCAGTGGACATCTTACTGGATTTGATTTTATTTTGGTATTTTTCCTAAGATGCAATAAAAGTGATGAAAATCTGAATATTATTTTGAACATATTATCTTACCTGAAAGTATGAGGAAGATCATGGAGATTTTAAATAACTTCATTTCAGTGGATATGTTGTGACAGTCCATTGATGCCATTTCATCCAAAATTCCTCATACAACTGGTATAATTCTTTTGAGAGAAAACTTGTCATCATAATACAGTTCTGATAAAGTTTTGGTACAACACAGATCATTCAGAAATGGAGGTCTGATGGGAGATGGATGGGGAAGGAAAGGAATGGAGTAAAGAAAAGGCATGTATTTCCACAGGCATGAACCTGGTTTCTAAGTAAGAAGGTTATTTGTCCATAGTTCTGCACTTTAGGATGTGTTATGCTGAAATCATTTGGATACAGGGAGTCTGTCCTTTGCTTTTACATGCAAGTTCTGCTTGCTTAGCACAGAGTAAACAAATTTTATGCTCCAGCAACTGCCTCCTGATTGCTCTCTGGAAAGGACCTTAAAAGCAGCACATACCCTGCTCTCACCCCAGAGAAAATAGCATAAATAGCAAATACCTAACCAAATGGAACATAATGTGTAATTTCAAGCCACCTACCATTTGCAAAGCATTTGTGGATTTGCAATGTTCGTTTAGTCCCTCAGGCTCCCTTGTTAGTCATGGGGAGCACCAGTGCTCCCGTGCTGCAGTTAGTGCTGAGTCCACTTGTTTTGGTGTGAAATATCCTGGGGCTCAGCTGCCCCAGCAGAAGTCTGAACATGCAGACTGGTCAGTTCCTCCAGTTAGCTCCCTTCTCTCACACATTTGAAATGCATCCCTTTTGTATGAGAGATTTATTGCTGTATTTATTTGTTTGTTTGTTGGTTTGTTTATGCAAGAACTTGAACTAAGCAGCATTGCTGATGTTCTCTGTTTGATGAGAGGCCGTGTAGAGCCAGAAGGGTGCTACTGTTCACTGGCAGGTAGCATGTGCTTCGTGCAGGGGTTCATGCAGTGCTCTAAGGGTGTTCAGAGGATTTGAAAGGAACCCCTAAGGAGCAGGTGAGAGGTGTGTAGGCAAGAAAGGTTGGGTACATGTAGCTCCTGCCTTTAAGAGGCAACACTTCTAACAGTTCAGTCTTTCCCAAAGCAATTTCAATTATAATTTAAAAATGGCTTGATAAAATAGTTGTAGAGGAAAAGAGAAGTATGAAAGACAAGTAGAAACTAGAATGCATGGTGTCAGGTTCTGGTTCAGCTCAGCCCTCGGCAGAAAACTGAAAAACCTGACATCTCAACAAGCAGAGGTGATGAACAGTCCTCAGAAATCCTGTAAAAACATCACAGGCCTGGAAATAACAGAGCTCTGAACTGGCCACTTCACTGAAGCTATGACTTACACAGGGAATTGAAGAGAGAGAAAAAAAAAGTAGGAAACACAAAATTATAATAGTCATTGCTATGAAAATTGGATGCTTGACAAAGACTCAAACCTCATGATCTTTCAAGATGTTTTTTGTTGAGATGAAAGCCCTCTGTTGAATACAAGACAGTAACACTAAGGGTTTGGGTTTTTTTCTGTAAGATTGGGACCACGTTTACAGCACGTCTGCATGGTAATCATAGGTAATTAATCTTGATGTTCAGTCAGCAGAGCCAGTCATCTGGAGCAAGTGTGCCATGCAGACCTACGCTTAGTGCCTGAGTTGTAGGACCCCGGAAGCTGGATGGCTGACTTGCTTTGTGTGATCTCAAGCAAGTTGTTTATTGTCATCATGTTTACTGTACCAAATGTTCTACAAACTGGTGGAGTTCATTTGGGGAACTAATGTGGTGTTACAATACAAAGATTTGGTTCCCAGACAGAAAAGCAATCTCTCATAATCTTCTGTTTCCTCATACGTAAACTGTGGTTTCTTGCTCCCTCCCTCCCCTCCAGAGAGGAACTGTATTTACTTCAATTTGCTTACTTCACTGAAAACACGTACCAGTGATTTTGAACTTGAGATTTCTGGAGTTCAAGTTGATCATGTTTTGCAGCCCCCAGGTGCTCCAGGTTGCTGGAGTAATATGTGCTTTAAGTGTATGTTATAGCACATTTTAGACTTGTCAGGGATCGAGTATATTTCACACAGACCTTTACTGTATAAATTTACATGTGCATATGTACACATGTACCTACACTTAAACACATTGTAATAGCTATATTTGTGTGTAGATAAACATGGTCTGATATTGATAGTCATGGCACGTTACAGTCAGCAAAGGGGAAAATTACTCCCCTTCCTGAGTTATTGTCAGGCATTAAACTGCCTCCATTCAGGGATGCTTTGTCTGTAAGGAGAGAAAATGTGACAATGTTGCACTTCAATTTAAGTTTACTTTATTATTATTATATACTTACTAATAAATAAATCAGGTAAATACTATGTTAATTAGTGTATAATGCAAAGTGGCATTATATTTCTTATTTGAATGTGTTTCCTATTGTATGCTGCTGAACAAAAGCTTGTGGTGACTTTGACCATGTGTTAGATGCTATATAGGGATCTAATGATAGCTAAAATAATGGTTTCCAAAGTCTGTTTTTCAGACTAACTGGATTGTTGAACTTCCTGTTAGTAGTCCATTAAAAAAATGAGCTGTTCTTGTTTGATTCTGCTGTTGCTGCTGTACTAGACTTAACAGAAGCCGAAATTTATAATTTGTTTTTTTAATTTGTTGCCTCACTGAGAAAAAAAAAAAAAGGTTGTTATTGCCATAAAGATCTTATCAGTTGCTAGCAGAAGGAAGATCAGTCATTTTCAGTCTAGGAACTGAACTGAGAACCTCTGGCTCTGCCAAACTTTTCCAGGCAATGTTTCTGCAGTGTCTGCCAAGCCACATGATTCTGTACTGAGCTGAAACCTTTTCCTGCTCTTCCAGAATCTGTTTGGACAGATTGCAGTCCAGGTTCAGAAGATCTTGGTGCAGCTTTGTTTGCTTCATTATAAATCTGTCCTTCAGATTTCCGAGAGTTGCTCGGGAGTTCAGAAATGCCAGTGTGTTGAAATGCCAAGTCATGTCTTTCTTCCCCCAGCTGTCTCTCCAGGGCATCACAGAAGCACTTTCCTCAGGCATATTGCTGCCACCTTCCAGATCCTGAAACAATTTTTATGGAGTCCTTATTTATGGATCCTACACATTGGTCATGGGCAGGAGGGTACAGCTCTGGGGGAAGACTGCACAGAAATTACTTTTACTCTCTGTGCTGCCCCAACCAGTGACAGCTGTGAGCTCTCCTCATGCTCTGAGTAGCAGCTTGGTGTCCTACAAATTGTTGCAGCTCAGGCTTATCTGATAATGTTTGCTGGAATCCAGTGCAGCAGAAAAGAGCTGTCAGAGTGCAAGGATCCATACTTCCTCATCCAAGAGGAATGCGGTGTAGATGCTGCACAGTCATGGTGCCACTGAAGATTTACTCTCCGGTGTGGAGACCTTGCAATGACATCAGCCTTTGAGCCTTTTAGTGCTGCCAGGGTAGTTCAAAGCAGTGACCATGCAGGCCAGAATCTAGGCCAGTCCCTTTTTAAGCACATGGAGTTGGAAGAGAGGGGGAAATATTCTAATTTCTTGTATTTGGGCTGTGGCCTGAATGAGGCTGCCTCATTGTTGGCAGGAATTGAGTGTATTTGCCAGTGTCTGGCAGAAATGTGTGCTGAGAGACTTGAGAAGCAGGGTTGTTGAAATGGTGTTGTTCCAGTGCTAGGGCTGTCCTTACTGGATGCAAAATAGGAAAGGGAAGAAAAATGTCCTTCCAACTTCTTTCCTTTGCAGTCTAGCACTACCACCCCCAATGTGGACAGCAAGTTTTCAAGTATCCCATTAACTATGACCCATTCCTTACCTTTGTGGTTATCCAGAGTTGAACATGTGCCTGTGCTGTAGCAACCCATTATTTCTTAGCCTTCTCAACCCTTATTATTATTATTTCCTAGCAGTGTGTAAGCCAGTATTTTCTGTAATGTACATTTCGACACAGTGCATGGGTCTATATCCATAATACAGTTGTTCTTCTGCACCTTCTTTTGTTCTTTCTACCCATATTTCAAATGATTCAGATATATAAAATTATACAGCTTTGAAGGTTAAGATGTATGCTATTTTCAGCCTATCATTAAGTCATACTGGAATTTGAATGGCTATTTTCCAGGTTATAGAGGGGCTTGTTTCGTTGTTTGTTTGTGTGGTTCGTTTGTTTGTTTTGGGAGGTGTGGGTTATTTTGATTGTTTGGGTTATTTTGATAAGCCAGTAGAGTGCAACGAGAGTAGGGGGTTGGATTTCACTCAGCCAAAGGGTAGTGATACATGCCTGCGATAGACAGGGGGAAATGAGGACCAGCTGTATCTGCTTGGCTTGAAAGCTCTCCCAGTGCCCAAATGAACAAGAAAATATAGCAACAGCTCATTGAGTTTGATTTCATTCTGAGGCATTTGCTCTGTATAAATTATCTGACTGAAATTAATAACTTTTTTCTTACTGAAAAGTCTGGAAAGCTGTGAGGAACCTCTATAAGTTAAATTAATCTCGACAATCTTTAGGAAAATAGTAGATTTTATTGCTTTTTTTTGCTAGCACTAATGGCAAAGTAAAAGCTGCTCTGTAGAAAACTTTTGACTAATACCATGGTTTTGTTCCCTAAAAATCCACTAGTAGTGCAAATCTGTCCAACATGAAATTAATTTTAGTATTTTTTTATTTTTATTTAATTCTCTGGGAGCAGAAGGGGTGGCATCTGTAGTGTCCTAATAAATCATTTAGATTTATTCAGTCAGAATGTGTTTTACATTTCCAGTGCTTTTTATTCCTGCTAAGGAATTTGTGATGCATATCGGTAGTGGGTTTCCCAGCTTAGTCAATACATATTTCCTCCCCAAAATAATTCTTCAATTTCTCTTCTTACTTTTGATCCCCATATTAAATATTTTGTTGTTGCTTGGTTTGTTTCCTCCTTTGTCTTCTGAGGCAAAGCAAACAGGTGCATTGCTTGTCTATGGTACAAGGTCATCAGTGAATTTAGGTTTGCTGCGACTTGCTTGCACACAGAGACACGTGCAGGGCCTTGCAAATCATTCCTGTTCAGAGCAAAGCTCAGGATCCCCCTGGGCTGTCTCCAGAAACTGCTTTCTCCAGGCCTTGCCTGCAGTGCCATCACCGGAGCTGAACTGAGGTTCCTCCTTTTGGGCAGCTGCCCAGCAGCACAAGTGACTGTGGAGCTTTAACTGTCCGGGTGTGCATTTAAATGTAGAAATATACAAAGCCCTCTTCAACAGAGGCTGAGAGAGTCTACATTAATGTCTCCATAGGGCACCTTCCAGCTGAACATGGACAGATGGCTTTTTGGGTGGCACCTTCACATTGCCTGCATGGGAAAGCTGCAGTGTTAATTAGCGTCCACAAACAGTGCAAATGTCATTTTGACTTCTGGCCCTCTGATATTTGTGCAGTGGTGGCAACAGCCGCTATCTGTCACCCGAACCCTGTTCTCAGCCTCTGATGTGTTATTTGCTCTTAGAGGACACTTCTTTACATCCACAGGGGTTCCGGTAATGTAGTTGAATTCCAGAGAGCTTTAATTATGCCCATGTTTTTCCTTTCCTCTCCTCTGGTGCCTGCTTTTATAAATAAGACCTTGTGATCAGAAGGGCAGGAAAGGCTGACCACCAATGTTGGGAAGCTCTGTGAGAAATAATCAGGCTTTCCTCCTAGGACAGCAAGAGATTGGGGCAAGGAGGAGTTGGCTGCTTTGTGGTTGCTGATGTTATTGATCTCTCAAAGCAATTTTTTAAAAACAAGGAGATTGCCTGAATCAGTGTTTTCATTGCTTTTGTGCATGACATTTGCCAGCTTTTTTGCATGGCATTTTATTTTAAGGGGTGCATTTTGCTGCCTGCTGCAGAGATACCCAGCTGGACTAATTCTGTCACTATCCAATGAACCAAATAGTTTTGTTTGAACAAGTAATTTTCTTGGTGAATAGAAGCAGAATAAATGAGTGCTCTCAATGTATTCTCAGCAGAGGCCGGTGGTTTAGATTCTGTACAGCACTAACCATGCAATACAACCATTTTTTCCCAAGTTAGGGAATTTGAGGTTCAATCAAGTGTCTGTGCAGAAGGTGTTTCCTCAGCAAAGCACCCAAAACCATGTGCTCTGAAACAGCTTTACTTTTTCCAGGACTGATTTTTGACCTTTTTTTTCCTATAATTTTGCCGTGTTCATTAAGGTATGCCTGAGGAGTTGTTCCATACTTCCTCTGGGTTCTTATAGAAGACAGTAAAAAGCCATGCTTATTTATCTAATGATGAAAGTCTTGGATTCCACCTTCTCTAGGTGACAAGCTGTAGATGCTGAAAAAGGTTGAGTCTTCTCTCTTCAGGATGTATTTGCAAGAGAGAGCCTCAGATTAACAAAGTAGGATCATTAGTAGATCCCATTTTTACTTTACTTTTGAGCCTGGAGCTTCATTTTCCTTTCTGCCAAACTTTCTGCTGTCGTCTCCTGCTGCAGTTCCTGCCTTCCCAAATGTTAAACTCTATTAAGTAACTAGCGCTCCAGAGCCAACCTGAGTCCTAACAGATTGCAAACCCACTGTGAAGCAGAATGTCCTTCCGCATGAGGCTGGACAACATTCATATTGCAGGTTGCAGGTTCTTTCACATCGTTATCCATGTACTTGATGTAAGTGCATGAATTTATGGGGTAGTATACAGTATAATTTGTCATATAAAATTAATGGGGTTTAATGCACGTAATCTATTACTGTGGATGCAGTATTGAATAAATCCCTTTAGTGCAGAATAGCCCCTGTGAAGAGCAGCTTTCCCAAACCCTGCTTCTGAAACATTGAGGTATCTCTTCATGTGACTTATTAGTCAAAGCAGCACACTTTGGCTTTTCTTCACCAAGGCATAAGATCTGATACATTGCCTGGGACCAGATCATTCCTTCTGCAAAAAGAGGCCTGGGGGAAGCTGAGGGACAAAATCTCTCTCAGCAGACTGCACCACAGTCCCTCTCTGGGGCAGGAACTGAAGTACCATGGGAACCTCCCCAAGCAGTGGCAAAACCTGGGACCTTACAGGACCTAGTACAGGATTCTATGCTTCTGTGTAGGAGCTTTCCCCCATGGCAACTCCCTGAGCTGCAGCTGCCTTGGGATAATTATCCATCAGTATGGGGATGTTACTGTTGTCTGAGTTGCTGCTTCAGGACCTGTCGCTGTCACATCTGAGTGCTTTGCACATGTCCTGCACTTGCCCAGGACATGTGCTGGCACCTGCTCGTAGCACATTGCACCTCAGCCATGCTCCACTCCTCAGCCCCAGGCTGAGATGATGGGTGTGGTTCCATCATCTTCCACAACTTCCCCTCAAGTCCTGGTGATGGACTCCATGTGCCTTTGATACACCAGCACAGTCATACCCAGCTGGTAAAGACCAGCCCTGCAAAGATAAGTGGGCACCTGCTACCTGCTTTGGCAGATTTTGTACAAGTGCAGGCACTTAAATAGGACTGGTGCTTAAATTATTTTGGAGACCTGCTGTGAAACATTTGAGTAAGGGCTGTGTGGGAGCAGAGAGTTGAAGTGTACCTTCCAAGCCCAAATGACTTACTCCTTTTGACCTCTTCTGGAGAGGAAAAAGGCAGTAAAATCTTCTGTTCCTGGCACACTCCAACTGCATTTCCTCCCTGGAGCAAGCCCCCAGCACAGTCCTTGCCTGGTGGATGGGAGCCCATCATTGCACCTGCCTACAGATCATGCCCTGCAAGCGTGGGATCTGTGGGGTGCACACATGCCCATGTTTCCCCCTTGCTGGGGACTTGGATGCAGCATCCTTGCAAGAGCAATAGGAATTATAAAGCAGCCAGCCAGCTGGTGCCCTGGCAAGTATTCAAGCTTTGCTTAGAGTAGCTGTGTTGGCCAGAACTGCACAGCTCCCTCTTCTGCCTTCATCCTGGCTGAATAAATGTAGAAAGACACCTCTCGGTTAAAGAGCATTCCAACATCTTCCCATGTGCTTTGAAATATTTTCCTATCTCTTTTATCTGTCAATATTGGCAAGTGCCTGTGTTGGCAGCTTTCTGGCTTTTGTCAGAACCCATTGGGTTTCTCTGTTAAGCTTTAACTCCTGAAGCCAAATGATAAATGACAGCCTCTAGCTTTGGGGGTGGTATTTTATGGCTGAGAAAGGAATGTCACCATCCCAGACTTTTTGAATCTACAAATTTGGGGGGGAAGAGAGAGAAGACTAAGAGGCTATTCATTGTTATTAATAATAATAAAACCATGATGTTGCACTGCTGGTCGCACTGTGTGTGAGACATGTGGCAATGAATAACGCTTACCAAAGATCACAGAAATTTAAAATTTTGCTTGGAGGTAATTCTCCAGGCAACAGCGCACTGACACAAATCTTCCTGCTGTATTGGTTCAGCCATTTGGACAGCACTACTTGCCTCTCATGCAGTAGGTTTGTTGGTGTAATGCCTGGTAGGTATCTACAAGGTCTCTCGCTGTGAGCAAGGGCATGTGGGTACTTTCCAAGGCAGAGCAGTTCCCTTTCTTCAAATGCCTCTCCGTGTCCAAGGCTCGGCCTGTTAGTCCTACCTGCAGCCCTTTCCGTGCTCTATTTCCAAGGGGAATGTGGCAGCCAGCCAGCATCTCTGAGCACTTGGTAAGCAGAGGTAAGCCGAGATTTCCTTTGTCGTTGTACAATACATTACAGCAGCTGCAGGGATCTGCGCTGCTGGAGCTCAGGAAAATGGCTCTCGGAGGTTAAAGATTAACAGCAGCTTACCTCGAGTCACAGGATGACTCTGCCCCTTGCACTTTGCTCTGTCCCCGGCTGCGGACTGGCTGTCCAAGGAGAGCGATGCTCCCTCTACTCTCCGCAATAAGCCCCTGGTGTTTTTTTCTCCTGTCCTGCCCAGGCAAATCCAGCTGCCTTGTCCTTTTCCAGGGAGGAAACTAGGGACAGAGAGGTTAAAATGACTAAGTAAGGCCAAATAATGAGTCAATACCGGCGGCCGAACTGGAGCTCACGAGTCCTTGGCCTCTGCTCCCGTGTTTTCCCTCCTGCTGGAGGAGACGGGAAGCCGAGAGGCAGCCTGCGGAGGGCAGAATAAATACTCGCTTGTGCGCGAGTGAACACAACCCCGTCTGTCTGCTCCTGTGCGCTGAGAAGGAGTCCAGTGTGTGTTCCTGCCATAAACTGGAGAGCCAGATCCTCTCCTGCGCTGCAGCTGCTTTGCGCTGCCCGGAGGAGCGTGTCCCCAAGGCTGGCGGGAGGGGACAGCCCCGTGCTGCTCCCGGGGGAGGGGGGTTTGGGGAACCTGCGAAACACCGACATCCACTCGACATCCAAGGTCTTGGCGCTGCCCTTGGCCACAATTTGCGGCGTGGACAAGCGCAGGAAAGAAAAAAAAATGTGTTACAGTGTTGGCTGGTTAGATGAAAATAGCTTTTCTGAAAGCGTTGCATGCTTTTGATCATTATTATAAATGTTACAAATCCAGATGGTTTGCGTTATGAATCTGGATGTGATTTCAGTCAGAAATTTCAGATTTGCCAGATTTCAAAAGTCCAGACTGGAGCTTTCACAAATGAAAACTATCCTTTCCTTGCTCATGGAAAGAATAATAGACCATAAAATGCAATGAATGGCAATATTAGAAATAATTTTCTTAAAGTGTCATTTAATGTGCATATAAAATGTAAAGACTTAACTGCTTTACAATTTTAATGTAGGCCTTACATAAATCTAGTAGAGTTGTCGAGGATATTATGATGCTTGAATTAAATAAAGCTAGATTTGTTGCATTCCTGGCCCTGCCAATATGAAGTGACTAAAAGGTCACTTTCGTTGACCTCCTGCCTTTTTATTCCTAGATACTTTTGTCTGTTTCCTGGCTTTGTTTAGCAGAAGCACCCAGCTCTGTCACGGAGCTAACAGTCACTGAGAGTGTCATGCTCTATTTATGCTTTATGCAATATTTGTCTCAAAAAGCCTCTGTCTAAACACACTCAATGTAAGTAAGAGATGACCCTGGAACAAATGGTCTGAAGTCCCAGAAAGCTGATCTTTCCCAAAAGTGACTAATGTAAGACAAATGGAAAATATTGTTCTGAAACAAGTCTGATCCAGCTGTGTTCATCTGATTAAAAACATCGATTGCTAGAGTTCTAGTCCAAATAAATTATTACACATTTTGATCAAACAAAGCCAGGATTACAATTTTTAGGGTGTGTTTAAGTGTGTCAGTATCTATTATCTCATATACAGATACTTTTAGTATCTAATTAAAGGGATTCCAATGTACAGGTTTTACAATATATACTCTAACTTTTATCCCAAATTACTTTTGTTTCTTTGCATCCAAGATGGAAATTCTTGTCCCCCTGGCAATCCCTCTCAAGATCACATACAGCTGGTTTTCCAGTAAGTCAGCTGCTTCTTTCCAGCTGGCCTTCTGTGCAACTGGATAGGTTTTTTTCAGACCTTGTATAGGTCTATCTGGAGTTTTCACTGTGATCTGTACTTTACATAATAATGGGGAAAAAAACCCACAACCACCTGAGTGTGTAACACAGTATGAAATCTGAAGAAATCTGAGAACTCGGAAGAGGAAAAAGTCAAGATGAGAAAAATCATGTTCACATCATCATTTCAAACATAAAACATATTTGCCAGTATAGCTTAATCCAAAGAAATTCATGACAGCATCAGCATGGTTGTATCACTTTGGAAAGAGCTGAAGATGCTTCCTAGCACTCTTCTTCTTAGGATTTAGAATATCTAAGAATCTAGTTCTAGTCTCTTAAATAAACAAACAAGCAAATCTCAGTTCATCAGTTGAAAAGGAAATCTAAGGAAATCTTAACTTTTGAGGTGTATGCTCCATTTACATATCAATAATAATAATTTGCTTCTAATAAGGAATTTACATAATAATTTACAATAATAATTACAGCCAAATTCTAGTCGACATAGCAAGTGGCAGCAAGAATTAGTTCAGAGGAGATATGGCACTTCTTTTGCAAGTAACACAAAGTGCAGTATTAATAATACATTTTCAGGATGTTGGACTGAGTGAACCACTTTGACCTGTTGAAATTTGGACAGGTGGCTTGACAGGGAGTTCTGCATAGCATAGTTACAATGTAACATGGCAAGATAAAATTGGGATCTGAGAGCTGGTTTTCAGGAAATTCAATCCCCAGTGAGCAGCTTGGGAGATAGGGCAGAAGGGTACAGGAACTAAAAGCTGTATGAAATTTTACTACCTGTGGTGTGGGGTTTTTTTAGACAGAAGCAGTAGTAGGACAGCAAAGAGGATTGTTCCTGGATTCAGCATGAAGTGGTTTCACAACACTCCTGACAAAACAGGAGGAGTTACTTCAGTACAGCAGCCCTTGCTTCTGCCCAATTTGTTTGGGGAAAGGCTGAGCCAGTCCATTATATGCAGTGCAAGGGAATGTCCTCTGCTCTGCCAGAGGATGGCAAAATAAAAATTGCCTCGGACTGAATCCGTCTGTCACCACAGCATGTTCTGCCCTCTCTGTAGCAATGTGGTGATAACAGTTCCTGATCCCTCTGGCATATCGCCCTAAGGCAGACAAGGAGATTAACCTAAATTTAGCATGATATTGTTCAAAAAATAACCCCACCTCTCAATTCTTTTTTCCGTAACTAAGCAATAGCATTCTGGCGAGTGGAGAAGGTAGGAAAGGGAAATGTCTTTTTTGTAGGATAGAGGCCTCTTAATTGCAGGATACCATCCATCTTCTCAGGATGCATCTGACATTGAATTTCCTCCAGAGGCTTGTGAAAAAGAAATATTTTATCAAACGTCCTGAGTTTCACTCCTGTTTGGGTCAAATTATGTCATTTGCTAGTCAGGATGATTCTGAGGTATTTAAATATGCTAAGATACTATGAAGTCCTTTGAAGGTCTTTTGTAATTATGCATAAATCCAGTCTGAAGCAGATGCATACAGATAAAACAGTGAAGGTTGATTAAAGGTATGTAGGTCATTTAGAGTGAAATTCAAGATTTGTGTTGGTTTATGTTCTTACTGCCTCTACCGGATGCAACCTCGATAGTTGCTACATGATCTAACAGAAAAGAAAAAAAAAAGTTGTGTCTTGCCCAAGGATATGTGTTAAATCTATTTCTTCTGTTGTAAATCTAATTATAATCTAAAATATATAAATTCTTACTGTGTATAATAATTGCTGCTTCTTCCAAAGTATTTGTGACAGGCATCATAGCACCTATCAAGGGCTGGCTTTTCCAAGATTTCTATGCTCTAAGTACAAGATTCTTCTGAAAAATTTATCATTTAATGCCTGCATATAAGCTGAGGTTGTGTTTGTGTGGAGATTTTATAGTATGCTGTAAAAAGTAGTCAGATCTTCCACACGTGCAACTTATACAGAGCCAGGTCTGGGTTTACTTATGTTTACTGGGTCATTTTCTTCAGCAGGTCTATCTGTAGGGATGCAAAGAACTTCGAGAAAATATAGGGGACAGCCAGCATTGTTTTGAGGATGAAGTTCAGAGCTAGCATGTGTACAGAGCACCAGCCCAGTGCGTTTGCCTTGCTTCAGTAGAGGCAGAGACATGATCTTGTCACTGTGTTTTTCCAGCTCTTCCTGAATCTCTTATCACACGGTCCTTGTTTGTGGTTATTGCATCAGAACAGTGTGAATAGGCTCTATTTGCTGATGGGTGGAGGGGCTGATTTGGCAGAAGAGCGTGATTCACTCTGTGAAGAAGTTTGGCCGTTCATTAAAATGGCCAGTCATTAAAACACGCGCCTGTGCACGCACACACACACACACAGAGTGCAGACATATCTGGGAGAGGATATGTAAATACTGAGCAGCAGAGGGGATTAAACACCTGCTGACCCATCGGGCTTAAAGGGCTGGGAAAAGGAAGGTGCCTATAATCCAGAGCAGAGCAGGTGATGAAAGAGCGGCAAACTCATGTCTTAGGAATCCCTGAGTGGATAATTCAGCCTTTTCAGGCTGCAGTGATGAATCACTGAGTGTTTGTCTGGGTGTGAGCCCTCAGGTGAGGAGATGCTTGCCACAGTGGAAGTGACTTCGACAACAAGCTCGCTGGCACAGATCAGAGGCTGTTCTAAAGCAGAAAGGCAATGGGCCAGCAACACGGAGCACACAACTACAGTTTAATTGTAAGGTTAGGATTAAATCTGTCAAAATTTAAGAGCACGGTTCTATTACATGTCTGAGGCCAGATAGGTGCTGTTTGCATCTAGCTCAACAAATGGTAATTACTCGTGCAACCTTCAAAAGAAAAGTAATCTGAGCTGCAGTGAAATGAAATTGTCAGGGTAGCAGTGACTGGAAAAAATTGTGAGGGTTTTCTCCCTTCTTTGTTACTGCAAAGCACTGATGGAGAGACATTCAGATTTTGGGTTTGGAGACTTGTGATCAAATATAATGTTGTTGTAGACCCATCAAAATCAGTGAAAATACCTTAAGCATGGATTCCATCATATTTCTGTGATCAGAAATCTTAACATGCTCCAGAGTGCACGTGAAGTTTTGATCTGGTGAGTTTGGGTATCTGTGTGTACATACTCAATAGCTCTCTGTGATATTTCTGGGATATTCTGTAAAATAGGTTATCTTGTCATGCTGTAAGCACCTTCTAAAATAGGTGATCCAAAAAGCAAAGAAGTAGAGACCAGCTAGCACAGCAAGCAAAACTACCTGTCCCTGGATTAACTGTGCTCCAGGAGAACAGACAGACAGACAGATAGACACCACTGTAATCGTAGTGAGGGCCGGCACCTTGCAGGCATCAACATTGCTGGAAATGAGGGTTTGGATGTCATGAGTTTCCATGACCTCATTGCTCACAGAAGTTTGTTGTCTGGGCAGAACTGCTGTTGCTGTAGCAAGCCAGCTCTCCCCCTGGCAAGGACTGGGTGAGGAGGGCAGTGAGGGGGAACTGCATTAAAACTTGACAAATCACTGCCACTATTCATTGTTTTAGGAACTGTAAGAAGTCAGGAAATATACCAGATCATATCACCTCCCAGATTGCCATGTAGGAGAATACATGGACAGCATCAACCCCATTCTGCAGCCTTCTCCAGATCCGGTGGGTTTAAGGGGCAATTCAATTTAAATTTTATAAAAGGACAGCCCTGCCTGTTGGCAGATGACAACTGCCTGCTCATTGTACTGAGTCACGCTCCCTTCCACGAAAGGAGGTTAATCTGTCTGCCCAGCCTCAGCTCTGACTGGTGGCTCAACATAAGGCTTGATCCAAAGCCTGTCCGTGGTTAGTAAAGGGGTGTCTGTCAGCTTTGGTGAGACTAAAACTGTCTGAGGATTCCCGGTATCAAGATAAATCTGTGCAAGGGCTCTTTGGCTACAAAAAGGAACACATAATGTCTAGTTTTAAGAAGCAACATGAGGAGTGTAGACAGAGTGTGGTGTTTGAGCAGTGTCAGTGCCAGATTGCTGAATGGAGTTAAGTCAAGAACTCCTTAGCTCACCAGGCTGTAAAGTCTCCATTAAAAAACAAAACAAAACAAAACAAAACAAAAAAAAAAACCCAACCAAACAAAAAAAAAAAACCCAAAAACACAAAAAACCCCCAAAACCCCAAACCAAACAAAAAAACCCACAAAGCAACCAGCAAACACTTCAGCTTTATTTATGCTATTATAAAAAGCTAAAAATGAGAGAGAAAAAAAAAGAAGCTGTTTACAATTTCCTGAAATTTGAGACTATGTAAAAAGTTTTATTTTGTCTTGATTTGCTATTTAAGTGCTAAAAGAAAATTTCTATAGTCAAAACACTCTCTGCTTTTATAAATACAAATGTACACATTCCATCAGCTGAGGCAAAGTCAAAAGGGTTTGAAACGTGGCAGGAAGTTGTACTAATGAAGGAAGAGCATTTATCTCACAAATAAGATTGCTTTGTTTTATTCTGGTAGAGAACAAAAAATATCTGAGTTTTAAAAGCCTCCTCAAGAAACCATTACCATAAACTTAAAACTCCCATCGCACTTGAGAACAGGGCAAGTGGAAATTAGTATGCTGTGCTGACTGTGCCCTCCTGTAATTCTCCCTCTTAGAGATGGCCCTGGATAAAAAGCTGCTGCCTCCCACGCCAGCACCTGCTCTAGCATTTTAAGTGTCAAGAGAGGAGCAGATCTGGTCTGGGGCCATCATCTCTTGTGGGGGAAAATTATCTGCCCTGAATCCAAAGAAATGGCTGGAAGGATGGAGGTGATAGAGGGCACTTGGTGAGATAGCTACAACTTGGTAGCTAAACTACTCTCTAATCTGTTAGCGCTTTGAATTTTACAGTATTTTCCTCCCATTTACAAGTTCCACAGTCCCTGAGAATATGAAGTCCTATAAAAACTTTTTCTTTGGAAAATATATTAATCCAATATTATCATAAAATATCACATGATTAATACTGTGCATTAGGCTCTATTTGCTTTGTAGACTCGGTTAATGAGGTCAAAACCAAGAACTTTTATTCAGAGATAGACTCCATCCACCTACATTTTAACTCATTAAAAACCAGACATCCCACTTCTCTTCTCCTGGTCCATTGACCTCTGCCCCTAAAAGTCTTGCTCTGGTTGTAGAATGGCACACAGCAGTTTGTGGGAGCAGCTCCTCCACCTGATAAAACCACTAATGTCACTGAAAGGACTTTGTGGACTAAATTTTGTCCCCCTGCAGGACATCAATACTTCTAGGCCATGCTTGTCCACAGGCCCCTTTTTCCTTCTCTTGTCTTCAGGTGTTACCACTTGCAATTTGATTTTACTGTAGTAGAGAACTTCCTACTTTACTACTTTAATTGAACTTCTGCCTATTTGATCAGCAGAGGTACTGGAATCAGGAGAATCCTGCCAGCTCTTCCACATACTTCCCATGCAATCTTGTGTACCAGGCACTTGGGCTGGGTAGTATCATCCTTACTCATGGTGATGACCGTGGAAAAAACACATGAGCAGTCCCACTGACTGCTCTGGCTCAGACACGTGAGTGAGCAATCACCAACTTGAGCGAAGGTTACAAAATCTTGCACATAACTTCCCTGCACCTGAATTAACCTACTAGGAAACATTATTATTTTGTTTTCTTATGAGCAGTGCAAGCTAAAATACCTTAGCAGCTTGAGAAGAAAGATACTGCAGAAGAGTATTGGAATGACAGCACGAACATATTAAGCGCCCCATCTTATGTTGTGATATTCAGTAGCTTTGATAATGCTCTCTCCAAAATCCCAAACAGGAGGCTTTTTCCCGGGTGTGAAATATTCTGGGTCAAGGCCCATTTACTGTCTCTGAGCTGTGCTCCCACCTTGCCTCCTGCAGAACTCTCTAAGAAGAACTTCTCTTTAAGATCAAGCATCATTATCATATTTAAATATTTAATCTTCTTCAAAATATGTTACAAAGAAACCAAAATCCATTCAGAAAATATCAATTTCTGACAATAAATTACCTGTTTTCCTGATAGGGCTTTGTTTGTTTGTTTGTTTCCCTTTAACAGAAAAAAATTTCCATGTTGTCTCTGCCAGATGAGTAAAACAGGTCATATTGAAAAAGAAGTGGGTAACATGCTGTTAGCACCCCCACCCCCTAAGAAACCAATGGTAAATGCTACTTTAAACAGGTTTAACATATCTAAGAGATTAGGATCAGGCTTTGTCTCTACCCTAGATAGCTTGCTTTTAAATGTGACCTCCTTTCCTTGCCTAGACAGATGCTCTTTGTCTGCGGGGACCACTCGCCTTAAAGCCATCCTGACAGCTACCTCGCTTCCCAGTCTCTCCCAAAGGGCCAAGACTCTTCCAAGTGGTTTCCTCCTACTGAAAAGACTATAATTAGCTGCTTCCTCCATTTTCCTCTGTTTAAAATTGGTGTTATACAGTCTTTCTTCCTATCCTCTGAAGCCTCATCCCTCATCCTGTCCTGCTTTCAGACATGTGGAAAAGGAAATGCTATGCTATGAGAGTACAAGCACATTGTTTAAAAAAAGACAAAATACAAAGTTTTATAGTAAAGAATCGATATTTTCTTCCTTTCCCATTGGGCTGTGGCTTATCTGTTACCCAAAATAGATATTACCTCGTTGTTTCTGAACTATAACTTCCTTCACATTTATGCTAAATATTGTTATTGCCCTGTTTATCTTAGTAGCCCAAATATTAAGATTTCCTTTATCACTTCAGTATATTTTCCCCTATCTATAGGTAGCTACATAATAAGTTTTCCTTTCCATTTCTATCAGTGGAATAGCTTTTGAAAATGTAAATCCAGCAACAGTACTGACAGATTCAAAAACTTCAGCTAAGAATGTATTTTGAAAGAATGTTATGAGGAAATTCTTGGTTTATAAGGAATTTGAAGCTAAGAAGTCTCCAAAGTCTTACAAGCAGAGACATTTTCTTACAAAGAAAAAGTCAGATACCACTGTTCATTTAACAGAATTTAGTGTCAGTATTACTAAACTTCTCCCAAAAATATCCCCAAAACAAAGAAAGCCCCCTCCCCCCCAAAACCTCAGAATCTTAGCATCTTCTAAAAATCGGCTCTGCAAATTTATGGAATTTGTCGTAGTTCAAACAAATTATGTGCCAGCTTTTCAGATTTTTCCTACTCAATTATGCAGGTCTCAAAGCTCAGATCACCAAAGAAATTACTGAAAAGCTATTTTAAGTTATTTCATGTGCTAGTTTATCCAAGCCAAGCTTTGTAATAAAAATGTGACAATTAGCATTCCTTTGTAATTTAATACAAATTTATTCCTTTTTAATGTATTCTAAATGTATTCCTTTTAAATTTATTTCAAAGGAGGATAACTTTACAAAATAATTTCCTAGCTTTTTGCATAGGCTTTGGCAAATGTACTCTTATCTACTGAACTATATGTGTTTGAAAATAGATATTCAGTACTTCAGACAGCAGTTCTGAATTATTGTGGAAGCATAGCTGTTAGTATGTATTTCTTTTTGGCTTTCTAGCCTAGGACATTTTGTAGGACACATTTTCACTTTGCCAATTAAAGTTCTTGTGTCAGCCTCAGTCTTGAGAAGCCCTAAATCCTGTTGTTCATTTCCATACTTTGTTCCTGTCAGGTGTATCCATCAGTTCATAAACCTAAAGTCTAAGCTGCCAAATCCAGAATCTCTACCCAGTCCAAGAGGCCTCTGCATGTCTTTATGCACCATAACTTTCAAGATAAATACCTATCAAGATGTACAGAATAAGCACCCGGTTAAGTTTTGTGTTTCAAACTGCACAGATGACATACTAGACAAATCTCACCTATTTCTTCACCACTAAACATAAACTCGGATTCCACCTCTTCAGCTGAGGTCTTTATTAGTGTTATCTAGAGGAATTTCTGATGGCCAGAATGCAGTAGGTTGAACAAGGAAACATCTAAAACATGAGCAGTTTCAACCATTGCAAACCTCTAAGACTCCTCAAGAAGCTTATCCTACTCCTTGTCTAAAGTCAAGCTTATTGCTGGGTTTTCCTGGTCAGGGTCTCTGCTGTAGATTCTCTATGCTGGTATAAGCCAGTAAAGTAAGTGTATGCCCTAGAAAATGCGCTGTGCCTGGGGATGTTCTCAGGCCAAAATGGAGCCAGAGAAAAACCTCACGGTTTACCCATGTCAGGGACTGCCTTTAGCCTACCGATACAGTCACAGAAGACCAGCAAACTGCTGGGGTTTCTGGTGATCCAAGGAGTGCTGTAGACACATGGTTCTGTCATGTTGGCATTAGCACAGGTATCTTCTGCAGGGGGGGATGTTCAGAGCAACAGCATTGTGCCACTTCCGGAGATTTTGTGACCATGTGGTATCAGGAAGAAGAATCACTACCCGTCGCTGGGAGCACTTACGCTGAAGTTACGGGAAACCCACAAGCTGTTCTACCATGAGGATTACACAGTAAAACAACTGGCCCTTGTGTTGCTCGACAAATAAAATGCTCATTTGATTTAAACAGGAATACAGTGTGACATCCTTTATCAGTGGAGAAAATTTTCTGTTTGAGAGAAAGAATGGCCAAATAATGATACAAGAACAGAAAGATGACACTGAAAAGATATTACACATTCAGCTTTTATTTAAAATGACCTTCAGCCCCTAGAACTACCAGGGCACTCCCCCACACGTTTCTAACACTGATGGCAGAGAAAGAGCCTTGGAGAGAGCAAAGTACAGCAGCAGCAGTGGCAACGTCATTCCTGCCAGGCCCCAGCTCTCTGCTGATTCAGGGTGTCATGGAGCAAACAGAGACTTTCATTGCACAGCAATTCATCTATCAATGCTTTAAAACAAGACTGCATCCCCTTTCCTCATTTGACTGGCTTACTGAAAGCCCGCAGCAAAACCTGCTGGTCTAACTTCTCCTATGGATGGTTACATTTCAATTATTTTGTGAAACAAACATTGTGAAATCTGGACTTAGCTAAGCAGGTAGGAGAAATAATAAATGCTATCAGATTACTCTCAACTGTCTGTTGGCATTCATTTCCCAGAAGCCAACTGGGGAATAACAGCTATATTGGAAAGACACTTGAA
Organism: Regulus satrapa; assembly: GCA_013396955.1. Lineage (NCBI taxonomy): Eukaryota > Metazoa > Chordata > Aves > Passeriformes > Regulidae > Regulus > Regulus satrapa. The sequence continues at coordinate 337,102 of VWZN01009794.1, read as the reverse complement.
GCAAAAACTGCCAGTTAATGGGGATACCTGAAGGAGGGATGGTGTCAGAGGAACTCAGTAGAAAACAACCAGTGAGACTACAATCTCACATGCTCTGTAATTAAACATAAGAGGAGTCAAGACTTCCCTTCAGAAAAACACACTCCTAAGGGAGACTCAACATTTTACATAAAAACAAATGAGAGAAAATTTCTCAGAATACAAAATCCAAGGCTGTAACACAGCCAGAGGCATTCGGCTGAGGACAGTGAGCCAGCAGCAATTGCTGCAGGGGACACCGTAGATTTGACTGCAGAAATGTTTCCAGGCAGTCGGCCCATATGAATGGAATAATGGCAGCTATGTGGCTGAGAGATATCCCTGCTGGATCAGATCAGGACATTCTGATGGCTGAGTTAAAGGAACAGTCTTTTTTGTTTAAAAGGAACATATCTGGCTATCTCATTGGGCATAGGATACACCTGAATAGGTTTGCCTGTGTCAGGGAACACCTCTTAGCTCCAGGTGAACAGTCTTTTTGCAGAAGTTCCACCTTGCCTGTCCCCATCCTTCCCCAAATCATATGACTGAGGCTGGAGGGTTTAAGTCTTTAAGTCATCTGTCCTTGAGGAGAAGTGTGCAGTCAAGACTGCTTTTGTGCAAGGAAGCTGCTGAGCAGCTGTAGCCTGAGGAAAAAAACAGCCAACAAATGGTTGTTGCCAGCTGGGGTCAAAGCAGATGCTCGGCAGCGTTTGGTTGGGGATTGCTAGGGAAAACAGTGAAGAAGTTTACAATGAGAGAAGTGGCCTGGAGAATGCATTCAAAAGTGAGTTTCTGTGGGCTGCAGAAAGCTTCTTGGCAGGTTAGGAACCACCTGTGGGGACCCAAACGAGGTAAGGCCCAGATTTTTATCTGTGTTGCAACTGCCCCGTTGATGGTGGTCTGCAGCATCGCTTCTGTGCAGAGACACTGGGGACCAGAGAAGGTGCTAAGAAACTCCTCAATTTCATTTCCATTAGAAATTCCAGGGGAAAGTAATCTGGATCTGATGTGGAATTAAAGCTTAGAATTTACCTTGCAAAGCAAAGAAGGAGATGGTTAGGAAACCTGACAGACAGGTCAACTATTTAGAAATGTGGGAAAAATATTCTGTGTGGATACAGTTCTTCATGTAGAAGTCCGTGATTGTAGATTGGATGGCCAGAGACTTCCACCAGTCCAATCTCAGAGAGATACAGGGTGGATCCTGTATTGTTTATAGTGGGAAAAAAAGCTTGGAAATAGAAGATTCATAAAAGAGAACTAAATATATTAGGTTTTATGACCCACTGCAGTCATAGTCAAGAGGTTTTATGTTTAGTTGGGGTTTTTAAAATGTCATATTACGGTCACATTTCCTCTTCCATTTGTTATCATAACTTTAAGGAGTCTCTTTTCAATTTTAATTTTATTTTGTGACATTGTCTGTAGCAGCAATTTTTTATTTTTCTAAACAACTTGGACGGATATAGCAATGACAGGAAACATCAGCAATCTCCTGATAAAGAGCACCTTTTGGGTAAACACATCACCAGAGACAAACTGACTGATATGCTGAATAATGCTGAGTAATATGCTGAAAAACTGCTCAGGTTGGGTTCAAGAAAATGAGAGAAGGTACTTCATCATATAGCAGGTCTTGTCTTCAGTATCTCTTAGGTAAGCTCTCTGCAGTAATTTCTAAATCTCGTAAATCTCGGCTGTTCTAGTGCTTCTAGTGCTATTTTATTTGTTCAGGTTTTGATGTCAGGAGCAGCTGTGTTTAA
>VWZN01009794.1:280461-320469 GCA_013396955.1 Regulus satrapa | reverse complement strand
TGGGGGGGGGGGGTCAAGGTTTAATTCAGTAACTGAATATTGCAATTACATATGATAATATAATGTAATTAGTGCTTACCTAGTTACAGCACATTCCTTTCAGCAGTACTGTAATTTCCTTCCTTAATAGCCCTTTTTTTTTCTTCTGAAAATGATTTCTTGTGGAATACAAAATTAGGCATCTTCCTTGCTGCGAATAACGAGACCACAGTCTTGGAAGTTTGTATGAAGGTTGTTGAATTACAGTTTTTTTTATCAACAGCTCTGTCACATTCTGTCAAGCTGTCAAGTTTTCTAGTAAGTTATAAGGAAGCAGAAGTTCTAACTTTCTTTTCAGACTTCTTTGATGTTTTTAGTCACTGTAAAGGTTACTGGTACAAGAAAAGTTTGTGAGGTGTTCTGTCAAACTTTAAACATTGCATGGCTTAATCCAGTTCTGTCATTCATTATATCTTGGTTTGTTTGTTTTTGTTGGATTTTGTTTCTTTTTGCTTGGTTTGGGTTTTTTGTTGTTGTTCTGTTTTGTTTTTGGAGGTTTTTTGGGGTTTTTTGTTGTTTTTTGTTTTTTTATTAAATGCATCTTTCTGGGAATTCTTTTGCTTCTTTTTTTAACTCTTTGTCTCAAAGAGGGATATGCCTACAGTGCTGGTGTGCACATTGCATTAAATTGCAGGTCATTAATGTCCAGTTCAAGTGCTGGGTGTTCTCTGGCCAGGTCTAGTGACTGAGCTTTGCTTATTTGAGCTGCCATTTATCATGAAATAAAGTTTATAACCTTACAGGGCCTTGTCCTTTTCTACAGTGCCAATAGAAAAGCCTAACATAGCTGTAGGCTTGGATACTTTAGAACCCAAAAAATGTTCTTGCCGTTTCTAGAGTAAAGAATTTACTCTAGAACCTTGCCCATTTCTAGAGTAAAGAATTTTCATCTGATAAGATGGTAATGCATTTATGTTGGTGTAACAGTTTCCTTACTTGTGTTCATAAAATAAAAGTAAACATAAGCTTTCATAAAGTAGCATTTCTAATAAGAACTATGATAACAAAACATTAATTTATCAGAATTCCACGTGGAGGGCTCATCCTGCAGCATTTCAGATTCCTTCCCAGCTGTTTTCAAGTGAACATGCTATTGAGCACATGTTTTCTTATTAATATTTACCAGTGTTTGGGACATTGGAGTAGTACAGCTATTCCATTCTGTATTTTAAGGAAGAAGTTTTATTGGAAGTAGCATCGTTTTAACATGCACTTAGTTTGCTTTGCCAGGTGTTCATTTACTTCTGTAGTGCCCTGTGCATGTGATACGTTGAGGTGCACAGTGTATAACAGCGTGCTGAGTCTGACAGGGCCTGAAGTTCACTAGAGAACCTTAGCAAAACTTTGTGCCTATCCAGTTATTGGGATAATTACCAATTTTTCTAATCTCCGCCCTCATGGAGGCAGCACGGTTGTGTTGACTACAAGCTGTCTTAATGAGTAGGTAACAATGTGGCGATTTTTCTGGCGAGTGCTGCTGGCTTTTTCTGAAACCTTCGCATCTTACTGACTGTGTTCTCTGGGGACAAAACTGTGAGGGTGCAACAGCGATGGCCCTAAACTTCGGGTGAACATCACACCTTGGCACAGCAGGCTTCTGAAACACACCATCAAATATTGGTTCAGCAAACATTGCAAGTGTTGCAGTTTGATTTCAGAGACACAGTAATGATTAATGTAGGCAGAAATTCTAATCACACTTGAGATAAATGCATCCTGCCTGACATCCGTAAATACAAACCCATGCTGTATTTGCTCTCGTCGTGGTGAAACTGGAATTAATGTTCTCAAATTTGTAATTGTTGAGTCCCCAGTCTATCTGAGGATCTGGAAAAAGTTGGTCTTCAGAAAGGAAAACACAGGGAAGGCCGGGCACTTGGAGCAGTGCAGTAAATTGATTCTGAAAAAGGTCTGATATCTCTGGAGCTCCTCACACATTGTAGAAGTTTCGCAGTACATTTTAAATTAATAACTAGTTTATATGTAATGCTTTAAACAAGAAAAAAGCTTTTCAGGCGCTTAACCCAGCTGAAAGCTCAGATGTGATTCAGGGGAGTATCTGAGTCAGTATTTGGAAACATCTCTAAATCACATGGGTGTCTTGAATATATTTCTGCAGCTGAATTTCCCTCACTTCGGTATTGCTTGGGTGCATGGAGATTCTGTTTTTAGGTCTGACAATACCCCATAAATAAGTCAGTATGAACACACCAAAATATAACCAAGCACCTATTTTAACAGTGCATGATAGTTATTCTGAAAATATGCTGCTTTTTTAAACCACGAAACTGCTTATAGATAATTCTCAGATTTCAACATTTTTAAGCACTGCTGTAAATCTGGAAAACATCGCAGTTTCTCTTTGCATTTTTCATGCTCTTTGGCATGGTTATCTACCCACCTGGCTTTATAACTGCATGGAAAAAAAAATTGTTTTAACACCTTAAGATTTTAAGTTCTGTTATAGTCTTAGCACTTTTAAGAGATCTTAGTCATATAACCATTTTAGACCTCATTCTGCCTCAATGACTTTTTGAAGAGTTCCTGAGTTGAACAGGAGTCTTCCTGTGCAGGAATTCACTTGAATGCAAATTTTTGGTGTGTATTCTGCCTGTAATGCTGGCCGGGAGCACTTTGCCGTGGGCTTTGGGGTGTGATGATATTTGCTTACAGGTAGCTGTAAAGAATCTCATGTTCTAGGAATCAAAAATAAAACATGTAACAAAAAAAAAAAAAAGAGTGGGACTAGCCCAAACTGAGTTTAGGTGGTCTTTCGTGACCAAAAAATGATTTTCAGCAGGACAGTGAAGTCCTGTGTGGTAGATCTGAAGAGCTAATCTCTCCTCACTGAGGAAAGCCCAAGTTGCTGAAGAGGCTAGTAAGCTGTTGTCTTTATTACTACAGGAAACATTTCCAAGTCTCTTTAGCACTTAAAAACTTTCCTATACACTTCTTTCTTACAAAAAAAAAAAAAAAATCATACAGAAATGGTTTCAAGGTAAGCTTATTCCACTTTAATTCTAGAAGTTCCAGTGGTTCAAACCACATGCATGTTGGTGGGAATTGAGTATTGCCTTCCTGCCCTTATCCTATAAAGATTTCAGACTTTGTGTTTCATACTTTTTGGAAACTCTTGATGTTTTGTTATCAATTCCAATATGAGCTAGACCTTTTAATCCAGTGTAAACAATTAAATACCTGCCTGAAATATTGCAGGCACATGCAGCTTCTGAGTTCTGCATCTGAGTGCAAGCATGTTTTACTAGCAGGAAGAAATTATGCAAGTCCTTGATTCTTAGATTTTTGTCTGTGTTTAATTTGTCTAATATGCTTATAGTCAGTACTGTTGACTTCAAATGATTAGCTGCAGGCTAGTGAACTTATTTTAGAGTTGAAAAATTGCTCAGAGGAAAGTGAGCCAGTGGGTCAAGAGATATTTTTAATGTGAATTTCTGGAGTAATGTGAGGATCCAGAAGTTACAGCTGGTGAGAGAACTTGGAGTAATGATATCTGAATATTGTGACCTCTCTTCATCCAGAAGTGGAGTTCTTTATTGAATTTAGTTTCACTTTTTGGATGAGTTTGCTTTAATTCTGATATTGCTGAAAGCAAAACAAAATTATATTGAAAAGAAATGTAACACTAAAGGGAGTTTTTAATTAAACAAGTGAATTTTATTTTTGGCTTATTGTTTAATAAAATCATAGTGTAAAATGTTCCTGTTTGCTTAAGCTAGTTTTTAGGCAGTTGTTGTTGAGCACATACACAAGAAGTAATGTCTAGCACAATACAAGCAATATTTTCTCCAGTTTCTCTGTTACTTAAAATGATAAACACTGGTCTCCTCTTCTTCATAATAAATCTTTATCACTTTACTGGCTGTTGCTAGTGTAATGTATAATCTCTTGAATTCCTAAGGTACTGTTTCTGTAGGAGTCTGTCTTAGAAGACAGTGTCCCTTGTGCCCTCTTATGCTTCTGCTGTCAATGTTTTGTTTGTTTCCTGTCTCTTAGGAAGGCCTGTCAGTGGAACATGTAGACATTTCTTTACCATAGGCAGGACAGCCTAGCTGCCTCTCCAGGCTGAGGGTTATAGCACTTGAAGAGCTGCTCGATATTTCTGCGGTTAGGTTGTCCAAATGCACACTTTGCCTTGCAGTCTGATAGAGTTTGATGGAGCGACTAAAATGAAAAGGCATTTTTTGTCAAATCATAGCCCCAGATGTTTCCTTTATTAGTAGTATAAATGTTTTTTATACCGGATGAGGCTTTGAGCATCCTTGTCTAGTGGAAGGTGTCCCTGCCCATGACAGGATTGTTGGACAAGATTATCTCTAAGGCCTGACTAACCCAAACCATTCTATGATTCTGTGATTCAGTGTTGCAGATGATGCAGTGAAAATCTCTTCAGATTTGAGGCACTTAGCTTTTGAACGAGCTTTAAGATTTCTGGATAAAGGGTAGGGAAATTACAAAATCCAGCTAAATGTTAGCCAGTGTTGGAAGAAAGCTCAGTCCTCTGAGGTGAGAAAGACATGAGGGGCTCCTAGAGTCTGTATTCCTGTACTCTTACTGGTTTCCTCAGCATTTTGGACACCAGCCCTTTTAAACTTCTTGCAATATTCCATGTAATATCCACAGTGGGACTTAGCATGTGTTTTGATCTGTGGAGAGTTTTTTCAGAGATGCATTGATTAAAACAGGGCAACTTACGTAGTCTGTGAATGGTGAGACAAACAGTGGCTCAGCTGTCATTTAGATCCATGCCCATCCTATGTCTGCATGAGCTTCATGATGTCTTCTGTGTCTTCTGTGAGCTTCACTGGCACAGTGAAGACAGCGAGGGGTTTGAGGTTTGTGCTTCAGCTGATAACAAGTCAGATGTCTTACACTTGTTCTAAGCAGTAAAATACCTCAAAACCGGTAGTTTTTTGCCGACAGTAATCACAGGGAAGATTGCTGTGAAAGATCAGTACAGAAAAGAAAATGCAAAAATTCTAAGTTAAGTGCCTTTTAAGTGCCTTTTGTGTGGAAGAGTATTTCCACTTTTTAGATTAAATGCTTCATTTGGAACCATTCTTTTGGATGTAATAAAAAGATACTGCTAATTTTTAAACTGATGTATTTGCAGTTAGGTTTTTATCTTTATTTTTTCTTTCTGCTTTCTTAAGTTCTCTAATCCTGAGATCCCAACCTGTATCCTAGCTATGCTATTTCTTTTTTGTTCTTGTAGAACTGCTCTTTAGAATGAATATTTCTAAAAAAATATATGTGAGAAAAAGTAATTCTGAAAAAAAACCCCAAACCTAATGAAAGAAACCTCACAAAAATGTATTAAAAAAACAAAAACCAAACTCACATCCAAAAAAGTTTGAGAAGATTAATAAAATGAATCCTGGGAAGAAATAAATGTATTTTCCTCTTTCTCAGGTGTGATCAGCATACTGCTTATCAGTATTTCACAAGCAGCGGATTTCAAAGGCTTATGCTTACTAGACCTACTGAAGAATATTTGCACCAACTGAAGCAGTTTTTGTAGCAAGCTGTTCTAAAGTTTATTCATACCAGATGTGTTACTGGAGTTACTTGAGGTGACCAAAAGCCCTTTGTTGTTCATCCCACTCAAAAGAAGTTCTAGAAGAAAAGTTCAATCTTTTTTTCTGACACAGCCGTTTAAAATGTGAGGACTTTATTTGTTTAGAGTCAATGCTAATGATTAACATTTCTTTCTTTAAAAAAATTTTAAAAAATCAGCATTCTGTCAGGCTTTCCAAATTATGGTTTCTGATCCTCCAGTGGATGCGGGTTTCAGAGAAACCTGCACTTATCTGCCTCCTGTACTTCCCAAAAGAGAAATCCAGAATTTTATCTTCTTTCTGTGAATATGGGAACTGCTGCCACCAGCCTATAATGTTGCCATATACATGTTGCCAGATACAGCACTTGTATTTCTGACAGCGGCACCAAGCAATTTAAACCTGTGAATTCCTGTCTCTTGACAAGAGCAGTGCAAGGTGGCTGAAGCACTGACCTGCTGAAGTGCTAACTGTGAAGACAAATGTGTGCAGTTATGGGAATTTCATGCTATGAAACTTCTATGGGTATTTCCTTTGTACTATCTGCCACTGCCAGCTGACCAAGAAAAGTAGTTGTGGTACCAGTTTCCTAAATTGTAACACATGGTTGAAACAGATGAATCTATGGTGTGACACTACATCTCTTTCTAATACAAATAAAGTCCTGTGTTTAGGGGAAGCGTTTTCAAAGGCATGTCCCATTTTTTAGAGGCTTCTCCAATTTTTGTGCTATAAAGAATACCTTGATGCAGAACTGTGCATTGCAGTCAGGAAGTCCAGCATCACAAAAACATTTTGCTTCAGAAGTGTGAATTTAAAGAAAAACCAGCGGTCGCTCTGTGCAGGTTGTTGATCATTGGTCTCAAGGAAGGCTTAGGCAAGGAAGCTGTTGTGAAAGCTGCTCTGAGCACAACTGATGTGTGTGAGCTGATAACCTGTCTGCTTATGGCTGGTGAGGAATACACGGGGGCTTTCAGTGTCCTTCTCCAAGACAGAGCTACCCTGTACAGATGGACTGTAATGCAGGCAAGTGTGGCCCTGTGCACATCAGGATTGTTCCGTTTTGGGGTGCTTTTCCATCTGAGCCTAGCCTTGAGTGAAACCTCTCAGAAAAGGCAGAAGGATTCTTCTTATGAGAAATGGGTGTTTCTGTTGCTTTATCACCTCTTTCAGGATTTTGGGGGCACGCAGCAGGAGCCAGTGTATCAGGATGTCTGCAGTGATCTTGGATATTCGTCTAGTAACTTAGTGAAGCAACAGTGTAATCTTTCATTGGAAATTTATTTTAATGAGTTTTACTAGTCAGCTTCCTTCTCAATTAATTTACACTGAAGAGGCTTAACACTGTCAGGTAGAGTTGCATAGTTTTATATGTGTTTCAAATAAGAAATAAGTTGGGAAATGCTCTCAGTTTTTTGTTGCTGGGGTTTTTTTCCTTTCAGTTTTTAGTATTACAGAAAGAAGAGTGAAGTACTTAACTCAGACAGAAGTAATGGAGTAAAGTTACATCTACTCCAGGCTTGCAGAGGAATAATATTTTCGCTGATCTAGATACTGCTTTTCAATGTGGGAAATATTTGGTGTTTTAATAGTCCTAGGCATAATTCTTTCATAATTCTAAAAATATATTAATAATTATTGATTGCAATGCTTTAAACTTCTTGATGTTGGGAGACTTCACACTGTAGTAAATTAGTAAATCTGTAAATTGGGAAACTGTATAGTCCAGTTGTGTAACTGGAGCAGGTAGAACCAGCTCCAAAGAATGCTGATAAAACACTGAGAATTGCCAGTTTCCTTTTTATTTCCTTCTCTTTATTACAATCTAAGTGTCTATATCTATACTGCTGAAAAGCTAATTTTCCTTTAACTCTTACAGTTTTTCCCCATCTTGGACTTGTAGACAAAACTGCTGGCTCCCTGTCATTCTGGAGAAACTGCAATATATGCCAGAGGTGCAGAGGTGCTGGGGATCAGAGAGCCCTTTCCCTCTTGGCATGAGCTGTTGCAGGGCTCTGCTTAATCTATGCCTGGCTTTTCTCATACAAGGGAGCATAAGCTGAACATCAGGATATGTTCCAAACTCCAGTGCATATCCTCTGTTGCCACCTGAGCAAAAGGAGGCACTAGCTTACAGTGCAACAACCAAGCCTGCTCTCTGGTCAGTTAAACCAGTTAAAGTTTTTGGGTTGGCAGGGCTTATTTCTCAGAGGAACTGACAACACTTCAGAATCCAGAACCATTTGTATCTTGGAGAAGAGGTGGTGGTGGGAGAGGGGAGATAGATATGCAACCAGTAGAATAAATTAATTGTCTTATAGTTAATAGATGTATGGTTCTTTCTTGTCTTGCGTGTTTGCAGTATTCCGTAAATGAAACAGTGGCCTTTATTCCACTAACAGAATATTTTAATTTCTGAAGTTCCTGTAGTTCTTAGACTGTTTGATCCTTTTGTGTATGATCAGAAGTAAATATGAAACACAACAGTTACTGTAACTTTTTTTTTCCTAAGCTGTGTTTTGAAGTTCTCTTCACTGCGGGTATTCATTATAGATCTGGAATTAATCAGATATTTCAATTTTATGAATATTCAAAGTGTCCCTAAGCTTAGCTCTAATATTCAGTGTGTGTATTGCAGTGCCAAGGAGCTAAAATTCTTTTCTTGTTAAATGCTTTTTTCCATGCCCATTTACAATTTTGCATGAGTTGCAAAGATCTGTCTTTTAAGTCATATCTGCTACTTGGACACAGTATTTATGACCAGTAAGAAGGAAAAAACTTATTGGAAAGTCAAACCCTTTTCTATTTTGTAGTATTTTTGAACTGATGGTCAGAAAGTTAAATAGGTTTGGGGCTGATGTACCTGCCCAGGGAAAGTCTAGGGTGTTTTCCATTGTTAACTATACACGTACTAATTTGGGCAAAAACATTTAGTCAGTTGGTTTTAATTGGGAATTGGTTTCATCTATTTATTTTCCCCATTAAATCTCAACAGTATGAGGGTAGTGTTAAAGCTCACTTGCCAGAAGTTCTTAAGGTCTTCATTTCCAGCCTAGGCAAGTGAGCCTAGAAATGCAGGTGAAGTGGAGACAACTGACAGAAAAAAAGATGAGGAATGTATTTGAAATGTCAGTATATAGACCAGGTTTCAGACATACCTCAAATTCTTAATGCTCTGTAATAACTCATTTCTATATCATTGCATTTTTTTTTTCAATTTCTTAAACTGTAGTTAGCAAGGTTTGTTTGTAATTTTTCCCCTGTTTTCTAATTTTTCTAACTTTTGAAACAGGCATCCAGAGCAAGTGAATAAGTGGACTTTAGCATAATGACTCTAATGAAGTTCTTCTATATATCTCTTGTTTTTTCCTTCTCTACAAGCTGAATACCTCCAACTGTTTTTCCGAGTAACTTTTATTTCACTGTGTATCTGGATAATCTAGTATTTGCATCTGTTCTTTTACTAGACAGAAATATATTTTACCTTTCCAGTCTGGTCATTACTGGGGATGTTTTGCTAGTTTTTCTGAAGGCTGATAAAATTTGTCTGTTGCCTTGGTCCTGGAAAACTCATAATTTCTGTGAATAGAAGCAAGAATTTAATACTATGGTATATTATGTAAAAAAAGGATAAGAAGACTCCCTGGTTAAGGCAGATGCTTTTCCCATGATTCAGATGCCCAGCATCTGAGTGGTGTTAAATTGACTGCAGAAAGTGGATAAATTTTGGTAACCTGCTGTAAAAAGGACATGTTCAACCTTCATCCACTACTGTTGGGGAAAGAGCTCTGGGGAGTGTGCTTTATACACCCCTTCATAAAACATTCTTGTATTTCAAAAGGTGTGCTGCTTCTTTTCAGTTCATTTTTCAGAAAAGTAAAGCAGCTTATTCTTATATTTCCATGGAGGCCAGATGTGCTCCTGGAAAGAAAGCAGTCAGTGTTATTACTGAACACAGTTTTTTTGCCTCTTCATCTCTGTTTTGCATAGCATAATCTGAAAGTGCTGAAAGCCTCCATTCTAGGGGAAAAGTTTTCATGCAAGGGAGCATTCAGCGTGCTTAGGACACATGGTTTGCTGCAATGTTGTGCTGCTCCAGTGGAGAAGACCAAGTGTTTGATTTGTTGTGTGCATGGTTTGGGATTAGATTTGTCAGCTGAACAGCTGAAACATGTGTGTTTTTTCTCAGCTTTGTTTTTATTTATACTGAAGTAAAGTACCTTTTGACCAGCCAGAAGTATTTCCACATGATACTTATGAAATTAAAATGTGGGGATGGGAAGTTCTGTTTTCCTCTGGTTTTATGTAAGAAGTCGTGTCTGGGTGAGGATCATAACAACCTGCAGTTTTGAGACAGGCAAGACAATGGTGAATGTCTATCTTTTGGTATTTTTATTTTCCTATCACACAGCTTACTTTTAACAGAAATTATTTTACTGTCTCCTTTGACAGAAAATATTACATTTTGTTTAGATTTTTTTTCCTCCTGTAACCCTCTAGGTACAAGAAGGAACTCATTGCTGTACACTGAGTGATGTTATTAGTAAAACCAAATGTTTCAAACATTTCTTTATGTAGTGTAATAGCTGGGTCAGTACACAGCAAAGCCTTTGTGTATCTCAACACTTAAAAATTAGGTTGGTTTTGTTTTTCCCTCCCTCCCTAGCTAGATATACCAAGCCTACTCTCACTGCTTGTTTCTACATTTGCATAGCTCTTCCCATATAGCGTCTCAAAATATAATTTTGCATATTACATTTTATGCACAGCAGTGGTTTACTTACATCTGCAGTTACTTGTTTTTCTTTTTCTGAATTTCTTGCTCTATGAACTACTTCCCTTTACCCAAATTGGAGTTGGAATATGTCATGTATATTAAAAAAAATACAAAATTTAATTGTTTGCTAAAGTTAGAAACCTTTCCTTCTTCCCCTGGGAAACGTCGTGCATATCATTCTGGACATGACAGAGAACAACTAGTCTAAAATCCTTTTGGTAAATTATCTCCAACAAGCTCCACATGAGATTTTTATCTTTTAAAGTTGTTGTTACTGTTGAGTTTGCAGTTCAAATCTAGGAAACGTCAGCTTCCTATGTGCTGAGTTGCTCTTTGTACATTCAGCCTTACCCCACTTACTATTTCTGTAAGTTAAGGATAATTTTTGCTGATGTTTCCTTAATGAAATCTTCTACATAAGCTGGAAGCCTCACTGTTACATTCTTTTCCACATACAGGCTCGTGTTATGTATGATTTTGCTGCTGAGCCTGGAAACAATGAGCTGACAGTCAGCGAAGGGGAGATCATCACAATCACCAACCCGGTAAGAAAACTGAGATGGAGTTGGCTTCAGTGCACTTTGCTGACCTACTTCTACCAGCAGATGGAAGGAAAATTGTGCTGGTGACATCTAAAAGCCCCTGACTACCCTTCCTTGAAGAATTAGTAAAAAAACAGAATACAGAGAATTTTCTAAAAATCTTGTGGAAACAAATACAGTGTTTTGGAGGATGGGGCCTTTTCAAACTATGCCCACACACTTAAGAATGTGCTCAGGTTTGTTTTTCTCTAAACAGAGCTGAGACAAGTAAGAGGAAGGAACTAATGGTGGTGATAGCCACAACAAAAATTTTTTTACTGTATGTTTCTGTCCTTTCATAGTTTAAGAAATATGGACAAGGTATAGGGGAAAAGTGGTGACTGTACTGTCACAATGCTCTCAGGGTGTTGTTAAATGAATAGGACTTTTCAGCACTGACATTTGATTTATGTCCACATTTTGAATTTCAGCATACTTTAATTGTCCTCTATAATTCTTACCCTTGGTAACAAGGTGTTAGTTGATTCTGCTTTGATTATTGGTAGTTACATAGCTTAGGGAATAGACTTGCCTTTTAAAACAAATACAAACAAAAACCACCTGATCATGAAGCCACATCTTATGTATCCATTAGCATAAAACACATGGATTCTGCAGAATAAAATTAGTTATTTGAAGATCCTAGCCATATGTAATCTGGATAATTTTTAGTTGCACTGATTTTAAATACTTGAAGCAGATACTTAATAGAGCCAGGATATTGTGCTGTGCTATGGCAGGAGTAACATTTTGAATTAATTTAGGCACTTAATGCATTTTCACAAAAGTAAGACTAAATGTAAATGAATAAATCACCACTTTTAAGCTAGTTCTCATTGACCAAGACATCTGTGGCTTAAGGTAATATACTCAAAACCACGTAAAACTTTGTTTTATCCTCTCCATGATAAATTGCCATGAAGGCTCTTGATTTTTTCTGATCTGGTAAGTTTAGATGGCAATAGCTTAAGTCACGCAAGTCCCCTGATGATTGTTTTCAAGTGTAGCAGTAGGACAATTGCAATTTCAAGTGTGCAAATAGGACTTCTGGCTCAAGACATCATTGCTCTTGCAGTTTAACCAAGCTAGTTGAATTTATAATCTGAGTTGTCTAATTATTTCTGTGTTCTTGAGTATTGAGCTTTTAGGTATGTAAGAAAAAATAAATGCAAGTTGTTACTTCGCTAACTGCTTGATCTTTACTGCATAAAATCTTGAATTTATAAGCAGGCTTCTCCTTATTGGAGTGCCTGTAAAATGCAGGATAAAATAAAATTTTGAAGTGAAAGAACAAAATTGCAAACAAACAAATACATAAATTAAAAAACAGATCAAGAAAACCTAAAATTCAGTAAACAGTGCCTAGCATATGTGTCTCCAGTTTTCATCTATGAACTAGCTTGACATGTAGCTACGTGTTCCCTAAACAACGTGATTTGGAACAGAGCTGGCTTATTCTAGGTAATGTTGTCCTGTAATCAACCTCACTTAACAGCAAAGGTCAACAGAACTTTCTTAGTCTATGTAGAACATGTGTTTAAAATACCCCCCAAAATATCAGGTTGTCGCACTGAGATCAGAGCTGAACTGTTATTAGTTCTTTCTAAACTAATAGCATAAGACTGCCTCTGAAAAGAAATACCAAGCAGAAAGAATGAGTTCAGATCTTGCATGGCATGTGGCTCTTAATTTTGAGAACAGCCTTAACATTTCTGTGGATGATAGCTCTCACTCATCACATATCTCTGCACCTTCAGTAAACGAGGCAGAGATTTTACAGATATCACCAACAGCTTAATTCCTTGAGTCTTGTTTCTTTCTAGGCTGTTGATTAAAATTAATTCATTGAAACTGACATACTAATAGTTGCGTTTTTATGCAGTCTGTGGCCAGACAGTTGACTGTGGTTTCATAGATGATCAAAAGTACTGAAAAATCAAGCATTTTTCCCCTTCATGCTTGTTAAATTCTAAAGTCTGGAATAGCTGTGTAAAACCAGCATGGTCTGTGTTGTGTTTAAATGAGTATCTGCTGCTTCAGCAGCTTTGAGTGAGTTTGTTCGGTTTCACAGTCATAACTCTGTTTTGAACATTGACAGCAAGACAATGCTTCCTGCCGAGCTGTTTGAAGCATGTTGTGGGATCCATCTAGCAGAATTATTTCTATATTACTTCTTTTAGGATGTCGGTGGAGGCTGGTTAGAAGGAAAAAACAGCCAAGGTGAGAGAGGACTTGTTCCAACAGATTATGTTGAGGTAAGTAACTACGTTGCTCTGCACTGAGAAAGCAGAACTACTGAAAAGGTCCTGGTTTGCTGACCAGACTGAAATGCTCAAACAGAAAGCTTGGAATATGTAATCTCATTGTAGCAATTGTAGCTGGCTTTGGAAACCAGTGCAAACATGCCATATAAAGCTCCTGAGCTTCTTAGTGGTTTCCCAAGAAATGCAACAGAAAGCTGTCTATAGTAAATTCTGCTGATCTGCAGAACATGAGTTGTTTCGGATCTACTTTGGGTTTTGGGGGGTCTTATAATCCAATAATTGGGTTTTTTTCTGTCTGAAGATAGAAATGTGGAAGTGAAATGAGTAATGCAAGTTTACACTGGTGTTGCTGTGGCAGACATGCCACATGCTCATAAGTCTGGAATGAAGCCACATTTCTGGGCTCAGGATGTGGGTTACCAAGTCCAGGGACTACTCAGCTTTCCTTCTTACTGAGACCCTCTGTTGTTTCTTCAGTCCGTGTTGTTCTGATTTTTGTTTAAAGACCAGTGATATTGTTTTGGGAATGGAATGGAATCTCAGTGCAAAGACTGGAATCTCATTCACTCTTGGATGTATGCAGGTTGCTGGTTAGGAGGGTAAAGACCTTGGCTGTAATTCCTGCAGCCTCTTAGGGCATGTGCCTCTCTTCCTTTGCCAGTGCTGCGTTTATTAAAAAAAACAAAAGGAGGAGGAGGGGAGGGGAAAGCAGGATCATGCTGTCTCACATGACCTTGTGTTCTTGCTCTTGAGTTGGTTAGCTCATGGTCTGGTAGCTTTTGGCTCCCTAAACTTACTGTCCCAAATCCATCCTCTGAGCGCTGAGTTCCCTGTCTCCAGGCACTTATATTAACAACCTTTAATCCCTAAGGAATTCATAGATAGGTGTTCACTGCCACAAGAGTCTTGCATGTTGTAGTCGTAAAGCAGACTAGTTCCATCTGGTGTGGAAGTAAATCCTCCAGAGTAAGATGTCCGTTTCTTGTAAAAAATTCAATTTAATTTGAATTTTAAAAAGTTCTGTGCAAACATCTTAAAGTCTAGCGATATGACTGTTAGGGTGATAAAATTTGATATAGCGTAACTTGATTAATTGAAGCATGAAAAATCTTTCTCAACCTTTTCTATTTCAGATTATAACTGAAGGTGCAAAAGATGGTATTAGCTGCGGTAACTCATTAGCTGACCAAGCCTTTTTTGATTCCCTTTCTTCAAATATAGCTCAGACCAACTCTGCTGCCAAAAGCAGTAATCAGGTATGTCTTGTGGTTTTTCGGGCACTGTGGGCATGGAAAGTTTTATTGACGTAATTGCTTGCTGTACTGTATTTGTGAATCTTCATGAAAGTACTAATTAAAGTAATTGTGTTTTCATTAGGGAACACTTTTGTTGAATATTAATGATGTGTATGACTGCTCAGATACTGTCATTGCTGGAAAATTTAGTAGTCTTAACACTTTCAGAAATGGAGCATTTTTATCTTTCCAGTCTGCAATGATATAAATCTGTGACTACTTCAGTCTCTGTAAGTGCACTCTTAGCAAATTTATTTTATTTTCAAGCTACCTGTTTTAGTATGCAAACCTTATTAAGGAATCAGAGCTTTCTTTTTTGATGTCTAATACAATTAGGTGATCTATACATCAGAGTGAATGGATATATTTCTTTCTCAGAATTTAAGTGAGAGTAATTTATTTGGTTAAAAAAGATAAAGCAAATTCATGGATTGAGAGTTGGAGGCTTTGGGTTTGCTGCAGGAATATTTTTGTCCCTCTATTCATAGCTTTTTGCCTGTCCACCAGTTCATTAAGTAACAAAAGTATTTAGTTTCAGGTTAGATGTCTGAGGACACATTCTCTTAAACACAAGCTGTTTATTATTGTCTACAGACTGGTGCACGTCCCACATGTAGGAAGTTAAACATATCTGTAGGTCAACAGAAGAACAAAATCTGTTTTTTTTCCCAACAGCAGCATGCAAAGGTCTTTTGTGTTGGAAAGTAAATGTTTTACTTATGGTAACAGCTGGGGAGACACACCTGGTTTCTAGGTCAGTTAAGTATCAGTTATTAATTTTCTTAATTGCACTACAGGACTTTAAAATGAAGTGAGATCTTTTGAAAACTCTACATTGGACATTTTTGTATGACGGTGACCATAGCTGTTGATTGACAAGTGTTTGCTTTGGGCTTCTTTGTAGTCAGCTAGACAATGCCAGGATTTTTTTTCTGTGATCATGTGTCCTCACTAGAGGACTCCAAACCTCACTGTGAATGTCTCAATGTTTATTTTTTTAAATTGATGCCCAGTTAATATGTAAGGCTAAATGCAGAACTCATGAAATGCCTCATGAGTTTTTCATGTCAGACTGAACCAAAGGTATTGATTATAGGTTAGTTTTCCCTCAGTAAAAATTGAAGTTATTTGAGCGCTGAATGGGGAACCTCTTCTCTTCTGTGCTGTTACCCTTGCCCCTTTTTTCCTGGTGTAGTGTTTCTAGCAAAACTTTGCATCTGAGCAGGCTTGAGATACTTGCAGCAGCTACTTGCTGCCTAATCTGAAAGTACTGTTTCTCAGAGGAGAAACATAACTTAATTGATCTAGGAAGAATTACTTACTAATATAATACACAGAATATTCTGAATGGTGATAGAGGTATCTGTCAGAGCTTGTTCTGTGCTTAACACAAGGTGCTTGCACTTGGAGAAGGGAAGAAAAAAGATCTCGCCTGCGTAGAGGGATAGGTTAAAATAAAGGTATCTAATCTAATAAATAATAGAGAATTACTCTGGCAATCTAGTCTTGGAAGTTGTATTTCTAGAGGAGTGAAAAGTTTGAAAATATGGTCACTTTACACTGTAGTTTACACGAGATCAACAGTATACTGTCCCTGTAGACATACAGATTGCAGGGTTTTTCATAGATTTTGGGAAAGAAAACATGAAAACAGCTTGCCACATTTGCATCAGTGCCCTACTCTTAGAAGTGTCCTGTTTCTCTCAGTTATCCTTCAAATGCTGTTTGAGATAACTGGGAGAACCACTGTACTATAGTGCATTACGGTAAAACTATAATGCTGACATGAAGAGGGAGAGAGAGGACAGTGTGCACCTGGACACAGCCAAGGCCATGCAAGATGTAGAGGAAACAGATTTCATCCGGCTGGTGTCTTTGGGTCTTCAGTTTTCATGGTTTTTTCTCATAGAAGGAACTATTCTGTTGTGTGGTCAGAATTTTATGTCAAAAGTTATTTTCATTTTCCCAAGTAATTTTTTCTTTAACCGAGTTCAGTAATTGTTGTTTGGTTATATGCATTTTGTAGAAAATAGTAGATCTTGATTTGAAGACTGGTTTCCTCAGCTTCTGACATCTATCTGGTAGTTTTTCTAGTGCCTTTTTGCTAGTGGGATTTTAATTTGTATACTAAGCAGTCTGGAAGCAATTCTGGCTTCCACTTTTGGCTGTTAGGCCTTTCTCCCAGATCAGAGAGCTCTCTAGTGGCAGACGTTTTCTCCTCGCAAAAATTCTATGGTGAATTGTCTTCTTAATTAAGAAATTCTGTCCATTCATTCTGTCTGTGTGGTGCAAGAGCCTATTTTCTTGCTCTCAGGAAAGAAAAGCAAGCTTTCTTCTGCAGTGCCTTCGATCTCGTGAGGCGTCTGTGAAGTGTGTGCATTGTTCCTGTGTACATCGATGGCGCGGTATCAAAGGGGTTTGATGTTGCTTGCAGGAACACCTGATTAGAGTGAAGGGTTGCATTGGTTCTGCTAATACTGCATCAGAAGGTCAGGCTGAGTCACTCATCCCCTGCATGTCTCCTTGAACTATTTCCAATAAGAATACAATCTCCTACTTTGTGGCTAGGGCCCTTCTTCCTAGATGTATTACTCTGAATGTGGGTGCAATAACATTTATGTTTTTCAACACGAGTTTGCTGAGGCACTCTGGCTTGAGCTCAGATGCACAGTTGCAAGCAAGTTGTATCACAGTTGCCTGTTCAAGTGCTTTAATGACCAACAAGGTCAGTGTATGAAGCTTTTAATCTTAAATGAAACTCACATCCAGGCTATGGGGAGCTAAAAAAAAAGACAAATTACATGCCAAAGAAAGGGGAATAGATTCTGGAGGTGGCATAGTAGTGGAAACTAAAATGTTTGTAGATAGACTAGTCTGGTAGGCTGAGTAAGAAATAGCAGCGTTCCTAAATGCTGACATTTGATGGTATCTATTATATTTTGCAGTAACAGGGGGGGATTGCAAGTTTATTACAAGAAATCTTTATGAAAGTAGTTCTAAATAAGCAGGATGTTTTAGGATTTTTGTTACTACTATTGTATTGAAGATTGCTTTCTATAAACATTGTCACTCTAACATACACATGACTGCACAATTCCCCCACTCCCCAGTTCAGTAAAACATCAGAAGATGTTTTAATTCTTAGAATTCCTTCCATTCTTCTAACAGTAAGTAAGAAAAAACCAAACCAGGTTGTTTTGTAGTCTTTCAGTACCAAGCTTTATGGAAAAAAAAAAAAATCTGGCTGAGTTGAAATGTGACTGTGGTGCTTTTTCCTTTTCTATTTTTAGGAGACCAGTTAAACCACAGTATTGTGATTTAACCTTGGTAGGCAGTTCAACCCAGTCAGCAGATTATTACCCCCTCAAAGGAGTGGGGGAGAGAACCAGAAGGGTGAACATGGGTAAAAACTCTTGGGTGTAGATAAAGACAGCATAATAGGTAAAGCAAAGGCTTCATATGCAGGCAAAGCAAAATAAGGAATTAATTCACTGCTTCCCATGGGCAGTCAGGTGTTCAGCCATCTCCAGGAAAGCAGAGCTCCATGATGCATAACCCTTACTCAGGAAGACAAATGCCCACTCAAACAACTCTTCTCCTTCTTCCTCCATCCCTTTTTGCTTCCCAGTCAAACCAAGAGACTTTCCATTGCCTGCTCTGGAAACCATCAGGTTTTGATCTTAAGAAAACATCATTGACTCAAACGCTGTTCTACTCTCTGTCTGTTTTCCTAAGAAGGTTTCTGTTGTTGTTCACTAAATAATCTCCTGAAAAGTAATTAAAAAGCCACTATTAAAAGCAGTTTCTTTTCCTTCATTTCTTCAGTGAGAAGGACTCAGTAGCCACAGCAACACTTTGATATTGTAACCTACCTGAGTTTGCCACAGATGGAAAGCCACAGTAGAAAAGAGATACAGAGGTACTTCCTAAGGGGAAGAGAAGAATTCCACCTGACCCTTAGCAGTTCACTCTCTCCAGCTCATTTCTTGCATCAGCAGTGCCTCAGCAGTGGTTGCCTTGGTAAAGTTTGCAGCTGTTTTTTTAAAGAGCAATCTGAGAAGATGCTGGGGACATTGAAGCAATCAGAGGAAGCAGCAAAGCTAATTAAACACAAAATAAGGGAAAAAATTGACTCAAGGTGACTATTTATACACTTAGAAGAAGATAAGCAGATAGGAGAATTTAGTGTTGCATCTGCCCTTGACATTTGTGCTTTAATGTCTGAAAAGCTTTAAAGAAATTAATTCAAGAAAATAAATTTTAAGGAAGCCTTAGTTGCCAAGGATGGAACCTTACCTTGGCTTTTGTATGGGTCTCATCCTGTTTTGACCTGGTAGCCCTTGGATATAGAGAGCAGAGGCAATAAGTAATCTTTCTTCTCTGTCAATACCTCTGAGTGGCAATGCAAGGTGGTAATTTTAGAATGTCATTTGGAATAGTCAGTGAGTAAGTGTATCAGCACTTAGGCTATTTCTATTTGTTAGACATGCACACACACACATATGTATATGTATATATATATATATAATCTTAAAGTAAGTTACCTGTAGACTCTGTTGGTATTAGAATAATACTGGCAATATTGGCACGATGAAATGAACATAAATTTTGTCAGGTTAAACCAAGTGAACCTACCAAATACAGTGAACAAAAAGATTGTAATTTTTTAATGTAAAATGCGTCACGTGCTTTTTTCTTGCAGTGTTTCTTTGATGCTGAGTTTCTTCCAGGGGCTCTAGCAAA
The DNA here is from genome assembly GCA_013396955.1 of Regulus satrapa. Classification (NCBI taxonomy): domain Eukaryota; kingdom Metazoa; phylum Chordata; class Aves; order Passeriformes; family Regulidae; genus Regulus; species Regulus satrapa. Next base: position 301,194 of record VWZN01009794.1, on the reverse strand, counting down.
AGAGAATTCTGTTTCACACTTTTAGATAGTGCTTCTTATTGCAGTTGACCAAGAGGTTATTATCTTGGTGGCAGTTGGAGCCTTCATAATTTAAGTATGTATGGAAGTACAAAATCATTAATGTAAAATTCATTCATTCATTCATTCAGTTTGGGGTTTTGTATGGTGGTCAAGACTAGTGCTTCTCTAGTTACAGATGTATTTGCATTTCTTTTGCTTGTGTTTCAGGTTCAGAGGCTGTGTTTTAAGAGCAGTAATCTCTCTTCCCCTATTCTGAGCCTCAACTTGTGGTGTTTTTACATTTATCTAACCTAAGATGCTTTAGAAGTCTTGAAGAAGCATCAGCTCTCTTTTAATGATAGTGTTTATGGGAGTTATTTAGATTTTGTTAAAACTGTATTGACCCAAGCTAGTTCTTCTTATTGAGAAGTTAAAGCACTCTGTACAGTAATTTCATTGGTGGTCCATAAGCAGACTGTATGTACAACTAGCCACAATGTAGTCCAGCTGTTTACAGCCTGTGTAACCTGCAGCCTTGAACATGGGGTAGAAATGCTATAAATTTTAGTATACTGTGTATTTTAATTTGTATGGTTTCTCCTCCCTTCATTCTAGAGCTCAGTATAGCCTTTGTTCTTTCTTTTTCTTCCCCCTCTCCGCCAAATAGAAAGCTAGTATTAGAAATGTATAAATGAAAATAAATTGGAGTACTGCCTGTCTGTTTCAGGGTGGAAGTGGATCACAGCTACATTGACGTAAGAGCTGTAGATGTGGCTTCCCTATATTTAAGACACAAAAATAGCTCTTGTACCAAACTGTAAGTTGCATTTGCAGAGGATTTTGTTCACTTTTCTTGACACTGATTTTTCTAATCACTGCCAAGTCTAGTTCTCTATGAAGATGACTGTACAGTTCTTCTTAGCTTGGAATAAGTATCTTGAGAGTTCACATTTTTGTGAATTACAGATTTTTCCATTGATTCCTGTTGACCCTAGAGAGTCCACATGCTTTGTGTCTTCAGTTATGTTGTGAGCAGAGCAGCAAGGCCCCATGGCTAGGTACAGGAAGCATTTAACAGAAACTTCTCGTGTCTGTATTGTTTTATCCAGTGGTAAGAGTGAAATCACTTGGGGGAGTTTCTCTCACAGAAGAAAAGTAAGATAAATGGACTCTAATGTATGCAAAACCCTTTCCCTTCCAAAAGCTGTCGGACTTATGTGTAGACAGGATGAATAAGTAGTTAGTGAAAACACTTAGTTTGATGTCCAGGAACTGAGGCAACTCAAGTTACTTGGTATGCATGTTCAACAACTTATATTTACATAAGGAGAACACTAAGGAAGGAAACTTTTATTTCCTGTCTTTTGGGCTTTTTTGCAATGATGTGCTGGAAAGACAAATTGTCATTGTTAAATTTGCATGCTGTAACTCCCACTCTCCCTCCCAGAATCACTGTGAGCAACGATAAAATGCTAAGATTGAAGAAAATAAATATAGTGCTTCTATTAAGAGTGCAGTATTCTGCTTATGTGGAAATTCTGACATGTATGTTGTTAAATTCCTGTAACAGCGTTTCTGTTCTCTGATGATTCTCTGTGTGTAGTAAAGCAGAAGATTCATCACAGGAAATGTAACTTGCTTGTATTTGACTGGGTCCAGTTTGTCTTGTTAAACCAGTATGCTAAATTATCCTGTAAAATATGTGGGTGGTTTCACCATGTGAGTTACTATTACAATTGTAACTTCTAGTTCCTGTTATGTATATGTATACAAAAAAATCCTCTGCGTGTGTAAGATCTCAGTTGCTGCATGAGATTTGAAAGCAACTCTTTCCCCTGCACAGTCTCAGTCACACTATTGCATTCAGACTGGTAACAGGAATTTGTGACCACCTCTCATTTAAATGAGAGTAAGCAAAGTAAGAGGCATTGGCTTCTCTACTTTCCTGGAAACAGTGGCTTGCTTGTTTTGAAATGAATCACATTCACATATTAAAAAATAACCGTCCAACATATGACAGTGATTTTATCAATTCTAATTACAGAGTTGTCTTGAGCTTTTTCGTGGATGACCCAGTGGAAGGCAAAGGTTTAGGCAGGAAGTTGTTAAACTGGTCTAATACTGTGATCACTTCTCACCTTCATCTGCACCCATATCCTCAGGCAAAATCTGACTATTGAAAGTTTTCCACAATTTACAGTGTTGGTATGCTTTTTTTCCTTGTCCAGTTCACAGAATTGCAGAATGGGTCAAGTTGGAAGGGACCACAGTGGGTCATCTGGTCTGACTTCCCAACTCAAGCAGGATCATTCTACACATGGTACAGGACTGTGTCCAGATGCTTCTTGGCTGTCTTCAATGAGGAGAACTCTACAACCTCTCTGGGCAATCTGTTCCAGGGCACAGTCACTCACAGATTAAAGAAATTCTTCCTGATGCTCAGGTGGAACTTCCTGTGCATCAGTTTCTGCTCACTGCCCCTTGTCCTATTTCTTGACACCACCAAACAGTCTGGACCCATCTTCTTCATACCCTCCCTTCACATACTCGTAGACATTAATGAGGTCCCTTCAGTTGTCTCTTCTCCAGGCTGAAGAGCTTTCCTCATAAGAGAGATGCTCCAGTCCCTTTATCAGCTTTGCAGCCCTCTTTTGGACCTGCTCTAAGGGCTCCATGTCTCTCTTATGATGAGGAGCCCAGAACTGGTCACAGCTCTCTAGATGAGGCCTCACCAGGGCTGAGCAGAGGGGCAGGATCACCTCCTGCAACCTGCTGGCAGTGCTCTTCCTAAAGCAGCCCAGGCTGCCACTGGCCTTCTTGGCCAGTAAGGGCACACTGCTGGCTCATGGACAGCTTGTTGTCCTTCAGGACCCCCAGGTCCTTCTCTGCAGAGCTGCTTCCCAGCAGGTCGGTCCCCAGCCTGTGTTGGTGCTTGGGGTTGTTCTTCCCCAGGACTCTGCTCTACCTTTGTTTTCATTTGGCTTCTTATTTCATTGTGGTAGCCTTGTGGTCTAGTTTGGCACTGACAGTTTAAAGAATGTTTTAACTTGCTAAAGGAGACAATGTTGTCAACCCTTCTGTGAGCATTTCTGCTTGCTTGCACACTTACAGTGCCATGTGGTACACATGCATTGCACAGTCCCCTGCACTACAGCAGGGGGCTTACTGCAATATGCAGTTTCCCTCCTGATTTTGTTGGTTTTTTTTTTGTTTTTTTGGGTTTTCTTTTGGTTTGTTTTTGTTTTTGTTTTTTTTTTATTTGTTTGTTTGGGTTTTTTTTGTTCATGGAGCACTTCTTTTAAAATGGAATCATGGGCATTTGTAATTGAAAATTGTAAACTGAAAGTAGCCAGTAATGTTCTTCAATTCCTCAAAACAAACAAACAACCCCCCCAAAAAAACCCCAAAAGACAACTAGGGAAAACCCTTTCTTCTGTTTCCAAACAAAAATAGAGTGATTTTCCCAAAAAGGAATGATAAAACCTTGTTTAATCTTTGTAGCCTGATCCTGGGGTGTCTAGATGACATTAGGCAACATCAAAGAGAAACAGCGAGTTTTTCTTCTCTTTCTGGCATTGCTGTGATTGCTACTTAGAGAACTGTCTGAAATTTCTCATCTGTGTTTCAATAAGAAACCATAGAGAATTGAAATCAGCTTAAGAGAAGACAAAGATAGAAAGAAGCGACTTGATTGCCATTTGCATTTGCAGGTGTGAATAACAAGAACCAATGCCTGAGAGAGCTCCATTGAATAAATTATATAGGATTTTTAGTGTCTGAAAGTTGAAATTAGGCAAACTTTAATTTTAAAAAAAAATCCTTGAAGCAGTCAGGAAGACAATAGATATGTCTTCTCTCCCCTCATCCTATCACTGAGTATTCTTTACTCAAATCTAAATTATGTCTCCTTCTAAAACACCATTTCGTATTTCAAATATGGATTTTTTTGAGCTGGATCAGATGATAGATGGAAATCCTGTGCCTGCTCTGTGCACAAGCAATGCAGCCCCTAATCCAGTTCAGTTGTGAACTTACAGGTAAGGAAATGGGAATTAAAACAGGAAAAGAACAAAAAAATAACATCTGTGCTCTTTATAGTAGCATCTCAGTTTGTACGCTGATGGTTTAGATTTATTGCCTGCTGAAAACAAGTAGTGTCTAGTGATCCAGCTCCCGTGCAGAGTTATGAAGGGAGCAGTGGAGTTGGTAGTGGAGGTGTTGGAGGATGTTTTTCTCTGGAAGGAAGTGAGAAGACAGGAGTGGCCAAGGGACAAATGGGTTCCTAGGACAGCATTACTATGACTGCCTTGCCAGCTGTTTCTGGAGGTCATGTCAGTTTGAAGTATTTATCTGCAGGAACATTCTAGGATCTAAGTCCCTAAGGTTGGTTATTCTTTAAAATCTAGCCTATATCCACTTTTGCTTTTCCTAGAGGATTTCTTTGAGGATGTTTATGTTGTACTAAATAAAAGAGGGCCTTCCTTCAGAAGTGGAAGAATTGCCCTGGACCACAACGCTAAGGTAATGGTCTACCAAGAAGAAATAAAATCTCGTGACTATGGCAGCTGCTTCAGCTGTCTGCTAATGTGCTCACTTGTTCTATCTTGGACAGCACAGTGAGTGCAGTTCTGTGATTGCTGCAGAGTAGGCTATTAGCTCTTCATCTTTCTTCCTGGAGAAAAACACTCGATTTTTAAGGTGTCTGTCTATATACTGACTTAGTTGTTTGGGGTTTTTTAAATGTATCTATCAGAGACTGTTATCCAAAGAATTTAAGTTTAGTGTGATGTCTGAATATGCTTAAGGCTTTGTTTCCATGCAGGTAACTAAGGCAGCTATAAAACTGGAGAGGTATGTTCATTCCTTTGAGCTATTCAGCTGAGTCATCTTGACTTTTCTTTTGTTTACTGCCATTGCTCTGTGCTGTCTGTCTCTTTTAAATCCCTCTTCAAGAGCATAACACTTCTCCTTGCAGCTTTGGCTGTCCTGAACTTCCCTTGATCTATCAGGCTTACTTTTGCTACTCACTGCTTCAGCATGGCTTCTGTCTCTGAGTAGATTTCAAGGTGTATTTCTTGCAGTTGGAGGTCATTATTTTTGATGGCACAGTTAGCCTAGGTTTTTCTGGGTACTTAAATTAGTTTTACCATCTGAACATGGTTTGTGTTTTGGTTTTTGTCCTTCAGCAGAAGAATGGATCTATTTGTCCACCAGGGGTCTGCATTAATATGAAGAAGGAGTCTGCCAGAAACAAATTAGTTGGCCAGGAGATTAAATAAAGATTTTTAGCCAGGGCAGAGAGACACCTCACCTCACCTTTACTGTCTATAGCTTTGGATTCTCTGGAAAATAGCAAATATGTCATTTCTTCTTTTTAATTCATTATTCCATTTGGTAAAGATACTGACATTCCACTTCCAAGCTGAGGATTTTTCTATTGTGGTGGAATTTTTTCTCATTCAATTATTATTAGATCTTTAAAAACATACTAGACTTCTCTTCCTATCTCCCAGGTCCCACCAAATAATGATCGATTACTGTAGTGAGTTTGAATCTGCCCTTAGAGGAATCCTCTTACAACATTCAGTAATGGTTCCCTCTGTTGTTGGTTCCTGACAGAGCCCTTTTATCTTGTTTTTTTCTCCTAGGACTGCAAGAGTGAGCAAGACCCTAGTAGTGTACAAAAGGGAGGATTGGCTGCGTTTTAGGAGTTTATCCCTGAATTTAATCTCGTTATACTTGTTTGATGTTACCTTGGGGAGCAAGGAGATGCAGTGCTTCAATTGAAGGCTAATCAGTTTCTTAGTTGTGTTGTGTGGCATTTCTTTTTGTGTACATTTGATAAAGCTTGAATACTTGGATATTAGGTGTGCTGTATCAAATTATATTGACTAAATATCAGCTTCTTGCAAGGGCTCCTCACTTTTTTTGTGATGACCAAGAAGAGATCAGAGGATTATCAATTTCAGTTATGGAAAACTAAACTTGTAAGAACATGGCTTTTAATCACCTGCAAAATACATGTTGATTTAATTAGGGTTTATTCAACCAGAGTTAGGCCGCATAAATGGATTCTTATATGGAAATTGTCAGCTGCTGAGATCCACGGAACTGTTCACTGGAGCTGAGATTACCCTTTTAACAACTGGTATGTCTTTAGTTGATCCTCCATGATGTTCTAGGACTCTGAGGATGGCAGGCCTGATTCCTGATCCCTTCCCCATGTTTACTGATTGTTGACTGCCACTTAGGAGTGTCCACAGTATGCATTCATGTAGGCAAATATTTCAAGAAAGTTGAAGAGAGTTCTGTAAGTGCACTTTGAAAGTTATTATCTATAGATTCCTAAGCCATCTCTTACAGTCTTCCCTAGTGCTTCAGAAAGAAACGGGGACCCTTTGACTGAAAGGAATGGAGGGGAGAGTAGCATATTCCATCCCCTTTATAGCCTATAGGTGATACACCTATGGGCAAGAGCTTACCCTACAGCATTCTTGGGCAGCTCAGAAGTAAAATTCTCTGATTTGAAGAGTGCTTCCATATAGGTGCATGGAGATAAGACATCTGGGAGCATGATTTAATACATTTATCTTTGCTGTACAGCACCTATGTGTGTCAGCATTTGTCTGAGAGTGTGATGATTGCCCTTGACAGTCATTCTTCAGTAGTGTCAATATTATTGCCTTCCTCTTTTTTTCAGTAGATTTTAAGATTTTTTTACCATTTACTCATGTACCAGATTTCACATGAGCTACTACAAAAAAAAGAGGAAAGCTTTACTTAGTGTTTTGGTGATCATGCCACTGCTGGGCTTTCATTTGCTAGTGATCAGCAAAACATATATTGCAGAAGTATAGGTATATTAATATTATGCAAATCAGTATTTTCTAGGTGCTCCAAGTTATGTTAGAAGCAAGCATGCTTTTCCATGTGGTTGGGCCCCAGCCCTGTGCATTTTCATTTAGCAAAGAATGAACTCTGACTAATGCATGTGTGGTTATTTCTTTTTACATAAACATATCCCAGGTGAAGATAGGAAGAGAGCAAATTGGTATAAGCTACCAGCAGCTTCTTTGCAATTTGCTCAAAGTAGTACTGAGTACCAGCTATCCAAGAATATTGCTCCCACAGGGAATAGTGTTCCTGCATCAGTTTCATCATAAGAAAAGAAAAAAAATCCCCAAGCTATCGCTATAGAAGCTGTCCATGTAATCTTGTCTCCCTCTGTCACTTCCTAGAGACCCACTGACATTTGTGAGTCTTCTGAATGGTGATTTTTCTCCCCAGCTTGGGGGCTTGGTCTTAATTTCCAAATCCTGGAAGGAATTGTGAACCTAAATATATAAAGTTGTTATGTAATAGCATAATTTTTGAGTCTTTATGGTCTGATAGTATCTGTGAAATCTGTCAGATTATTTTCTTTGAGGAAAAACTGAAGGGACAGTTCTTATTCTTAAGTAGAATATCAAACTTAAAATGAGAGGAGAGAATATTTAGTCAAGAAAATTGGGATGTGGAGTAGCTGTACCTTTTTTTGTGTAAGACACGCAACATTTCTGCAGATAATAATTTTGGTTTTAGTGGGAGTTTTATTAAATTTCCTGTATTGGAAAATGTTCTAAAATACATGTAAATGTTGGGGTGTAATAGTAATTAATTTATATAAGGCACTTCTCTTTTATGCTTCTTTATGATAAAAATAATGCACTAGCATCAGTAGGATTTGAGAACTTCTTTTTAGAAAACTCAGTTTCTCCCTCTGCTGAACAAGACAAGCCTTCTCAGCTTTGTTTGCTTTCCTTCCCCTTCTCTTTCTTCCTCCTACACTTCGGGTGTGTGGGTTTCGATATGTGTGCACATTTTTCTTTCTGCCAGCAAGTCTCTGCACTAAGTGTCTGGAGTAGACTACACTTAACTAGTCAGTGCTTTTTCAAAGTGTACTGTTAAAATCAAGGAGCTGAGCAGGTTGATAAGTTATTAAGCCTAGACTAACTTGCCAAATGCAGTAGTTAGAGACATGTCTGCTCTGCGCTCCACTGAGGTTTCCACCTCCACAGCAGCATTAGCAGGAGGGGGTGTGTGAGTGCCTTCACCGCAAACTTATGCTGAGGTCTACAGGGAGATACCAGACTGTTCCCTGGCAGATGTCTGTTTTCTTCCCCCATCTTCACTGTGAATGAGTGACATTCCCTCTGACAGGGAAGCTGAGCAGGTTAGGCTTTAACTCCCTAGCTGCCGCACCAGTAGTGGTGGTGTGGGTGGGCTATTTATTACTTGCTTTTAGTAAAGCCGCTAATCTGTGTTTGATAGAATAAGTATTTGCAAAAACCTAATTCTTGACTTCTGAGTTTTGGTTTTAAATGTGCTAATTAGCCCGTGGCTTTAGGTAATTAATAGTTCACAAGTATCACACATACTAAGGTGTCAGTGTAAAATAATTACCATGGGTGAGATTGCTTCCTAACACTGTTGCAAAAAATGATTTAATTACCCTGAGGAGAAGCGCTCTTATTAGTATGTATTGGTGTCACATTGCTGGAAAGCTGATCAGTTCTTCCAAGTGCTTGCTGCATGCAAGAGTTGTGTAGCGGGAAATGCAAGATTTGGCAGCTGCTTCTAAGTCAAACAAGTGAGGTGCTGAATGCCAACTCAGCCTACCAGCAGGAGGTTAAAGACTTCAAGAAGAAAGTACATGGTGGTTGTTCATTTCTTCAGGAATCTTCTTGACTTTTGTCTTTATACAATGTAGGCAAGCATTGCCAATGATCCTTGGTCCAGCTGGAACGTTGGGAAGTCTGGGAACTGGGATAATGGAAATGCTGTTGACAGCTGGGCAACGAAACCTGAAAGTGCAGCTGGCCAGAGAAACAGCGCTTCAAATAACTGGGAGGCGGCAGCAGCATTTGGTCATCCACAGGCATATCAAGGACCAGGTGTGCTAATAATGCCTCTTTTAAAAAAAAAAAATTACAGTAGGTAGACAGTAGAGGTACGAATTATTTAATCTTTCATAACTATAGACCATGGCTGATTTAAAAAACAATACCAAAGTAGTACTGGGGTAATCTGAACACTAAAATAATAGAGAGAGAAAATAATAGAGGTTTTAAAAATTTAAATTTTTTAGCAGATGGGTCCACGGTAACAGACGCATCAAACTTTATGGAAATCTGGCAAACCAAAGTCTTGTGCATACATGATCAATTCTCAGGCATGTTGTTCAGCTTGCATAACTGGAACTCCCTTGGAGTCCCTTTAAACTCCCTTGGATTTGTGCTCTCAGACCTTTGAAGGAATAGTCCCTTAAATTCTTAATTTTAAGAAGTGACTGGCCTTTTGGAAGGTTTCTCTACCTTTTAGTAGAAGGAGCCTAAATTAAGGGAAAGCCTGTAACTGGGGAATGATAACTTGCAGTCTGCAAATATGGAAACAGTTGAGTTCATCTTACCAAACCGTCATCTCTTCGTTATTTTTTATTTTCTTTTATTTCCTCTCTCCCTCAGTGGATTTCTAGTGCACTGATTTGTAGGTTGTATTTGATGGAGGAGGAATAGAGTAATTGAGGAGGAATAGAGTAATTGAGTAATACAGAGTAATAGAAGGCTAAAAGAGATTTTAACATATTTGTCTGGTTGATTATTTTTATGTGAGTGCTGAAGTACCTGCTTCTGCTTTTGAAGAGAAATTTTGTAACTTTCTTCTTTCCCTATGATCCTTCAGCAGCTGCTGATGACGATGATTGGGATGATGACTGGGATGACCCAAAATCAACTTCACCATCTTACCTTGGTTACAAGGAGACTGAGGCGTCAGAGGCTGGGGGGGTCCAGCGTGGAAATTCTCGTGCAGCTGCTATGAAGTTACCACTTAACAAGTAATGGAATATGCAGGGGAAATGTGTATATATTGAAGAGAATTGGAATCTGTCAAAATGTGTAAATTCAACGTCCTTGAAATAAGCAATGTAAATATTACAGTTCTGGGGCAGAAGAGAAGGTGTATTTGTAGTTCAGCATACTCCTTAAGCAAGCAGAGGTCACAGATCCCTGAAAGTTTGAAAGTACATGACCAAGCTCTGTCATTTTTGGAGATAACATACAGGCAATGACACTTTCACAATGCCTGAACTTCAAGTCTTTAAAATTTACCTATCTTTGACAGTTTGTTCTTAGTGACAGTCAAAGGTGGTAGATGACTTGTCCGTACAGTAGAAACTGATCAGAGATGCTGCCCCAGAGTTCTTGAGCAATTCGAGTTTCTGGTGGGGAAAAGTTCTGTTCTACTGTTTTTGTGCATCACCTCATTCTTGAGCCACAGAAAGTTTGATTTTATAGATAAGAATCTTACAGGACCATCAAACCTTGTCAGGGTTATATTGTTACATTGTCTCATGTTGCAGCTTAATGCTTGTTTATTATAAAATTGCTGTTACTCTGACAGCTAGTGTGGGGTAATCTCTGAGTGGATGAAAGCAGAGTGGAAAACGATTGTAGAATAATGGTTCCTTGGGTATCTACCTAAAATCAATTGGCTCTTCATGACTAGTTAATTTTGTTCAGCGGTGGGTTTTTATATCCAGTGTTGCATGAGTACCCCTGCATCATTATTTACTTGTTGTAAACTCACAAAAATACCCTATTTAAGAGATTTGTTGGTCTGTGGAGTAAGTCCTGCTTTACTGCTTATGTTTCTGAAAGCAGGTTGTCAATATTTCAAGGAATAATTATCTTCCTAATTAGAAAGAGAACCACCATTTGCTTTTTATAAGGCATTTTGTAAGACTTTAAACCCATTATAGTGACTGTTTGGCTTTCTTTTAATTGATGGATCAATTATTTAAGATAACTCATGCTTAGATGCAGTTGATAGATCTTCTGTTTATCATTCCTTCAGATGATTGAATTCACATAATTTGAACTCCCAGGTGTATGGGCATCTGAGTGTGTGTAGTGCTTGCAGAGAGGGTGGGGCAGCAGAGGAGTGATAGATGTTACTTTGTGTCCTCCTGCTGTGTTTGGTGTGATGGGAGGCAGGGCAGCAATAGCCACTTTGCTCTGTAAGGAGGGGCCTATTACACCGCCGGACACTCAAGACACACACAAAACCCTGGATAGTAGCCAAAACTTTTCTGCTTTTTTCAGTGCTAAATGTTGATTGTTAAAGTAATTCACATAAACTCTTCTCTATACTTGAGAAATACTTAGGGGTTTTTTTCCTATAATGGCAGGTAATTCTGCATATGTCAAAGGAAGGAGACTCTGGAATTAACTTATCACTTCATTTTATTGTTAGATTTCCTGGATTTGCAAAACCTGGAATGGAACAGTATCTGTTGGCAAAGCAGCTAGCAAAACCCAAAGAAAAGATTCCCATAATTGTAAGTTAGGGTTGCGTATAATTTTTCTCTGTGTGTGATATGGGTTCTTTTGGTTTTCTTTTGTTGGCTGGTTTTTTTGGGGGGGTTTTTTGGTTGATTTGGTTTTATAATCCTCCTCACCTTTCTCTGTTTTTTTCAACTGAACTTTGATTCTCAAGGTTGCTAAATATATATATTTGGGTCAGAAAAAAATGGCTGCTGAACATATAATTAGAAATAGAACTGTCATAATAAAAATCATAAGTGTGATGATGATTATTATTTTCATTACTTTTTTCCTCATGCTGTATCTGCATTGCTTGTGATGAACATACACCTTTTTGGGATTGGGATGCAGAGCAAATGCATTACACTGTCTATTTGTTATCTAGATAGTTACATGTAGGAGCTACATTTGTAGAGGTTTGCAATATTCAGTCCTGATGGTCAGGTAATTTTCTGATATAAATGCCAAAATCTTCTGTATATATGCTGTTCTAGTGAGATGTGATTGAAATAGCCCTAGAATCCACCACTCCTTTGTTATTTGGGAAAAACTGTAAAATACGCAAGATAAAGTCAGCTGTGGTCATTCGTCCCTGCTTGCAAGAAACCCCTCTATTTCCAGACTCTCAGCCTCTCACTGAAACCAATGGAAACTCTCAAGGGAAAAGAGAAGATATTTGTCTCCTTGTTTGCAGCTGGTGCAACTTGATGTATTTAAAGATAGTATTTGCAATTTCTTACAGATTGGTGATTATGGCCCAATGTGGGTATATCCTACCTCTACATTTGACTGTGTGGTGGCGGATCCCAAAAAAGGTTCTAAAATGTATGGTCTCAAGAGCTACATTGAATATCAGCTGACCTGCACTGTAAGTGTATCTGAAACAGGATCTTTTGTCTGTCAAATGTGTATCATTTGTACATACAAAAAAAGTTTATGTGTCTTGGTAAGAGCATTGCCAAGAGTTAGTAAGAGGTAGTTATGATATTTTTTAGCCCAAGGATTTGTTTTTTTTTAGAATTTCAAGTAGCTCTGTCTTAAGGCTCTAAATCATAAACTTTATTTACATTCCATGTTCTGGTCATGCTTGTTTCATGTGACTATGTGTAGATGCCTGTCCAAGTTCAGAGTTGTGTTTCTCTTACAGAACACTAATCGGTCTGTCAACCACAGATACAAGCACTTTGACTGGCTGTATGAGCGGCTCCTGGTTAAATTTGGATTAGCCATTCCAATCCCTTCTCTTCCTGACAAGCAAGTAACAGGTAATTATTCCCAGTTCTGAATTCATGGAAAAGAAGGAAATCAGTTTTTTATAAGATTCTTTCTTACTGTTTGTTTTTGCCATTATTTTTAAAGAAGGTGTCAAAGAACCCCCACCCTTTCACTACTCAAAATTTAGGATAAGTTATTATGTAGTGACTGATAATAGCAGATCAGTTAGTGTTGGCTGGTTAAAACTGAGGTTCAATTATCCAGTCCAGTGATTTTTAAAAAGGTAATTAAACGCAAAACAAATCCCCCTAGTTGCTACATGAGATAATAATAACTATTGGAGAGAAGGGATAGCTCCTTATGTTCCATATTTGTTGATTGGCTGGGCAAATGCTTTTGCATGGGCTTTTTTTGAGGTCTGGGGCTTGGTGTGCATTGTGTTTGGTTTTCTTTGGGGTTTTCTCTTTTGCATTTGATTGTACATTTGTTATGTTGTAGGAGCTTTGGCACAAAGTTCCCAGAGGTAAGGGAGCATCCCCTGAGAAACCAGAATTTTTTGCTTCCAGGTGAAATTTTGCAGCTGTTTCTCCTTTTGCTCAATTTCACACTTGATTTAGAAAGCATCTTTCATTCATATAGTCTTCTGCTCTGGTTTGATGTCAGTTCAGCTTGACCAAACTGTCTGAAGCCTGTGGAAATCTTTTGTTCTGACTTCAAGAAAAGTGGGATTGGGTCCTTTAAATGCACATAAGTTTAGTCATTGTGACAGAACATGACACTGCCAATGCATTTTCAGTAGTCTCTGGCTTCCTTTATGCAAGTATGTGCTAGAGTGCATGTGAAGAAAAGAATGTACACCTGTATAGGAGGAAATGCATTTCTTTAGCCCATTTTCACCTGTATGTTTTCTGGTAAGATTATCCAGCATTTAGGATAAACAGCCAAGGCCAAACATACAAGCATTGGCATGTTGCCAACCACGTGGCCGTGGGCATCACTCAAAATGCAGCAGCTCTGCTGTGTTTGAAGAAAGCTAAGCATTGATGAAGTTGCTGGGATAAATGCCGAGGGAACTGAAAAGTGAGGAAGTGACTTCTTCCCCTTAGCCTCGTGTTTAGAATTGACCAGCATTTTTATTTAAACATGTGCATGTCTACTAAAAGGAAACCAGAAGACATGATGGGGTCTCTAGATTTCTTTGTAACTGTATCTTTAAAGACCCAAGAGTCTGGCATCACATCTTGGAAAAATCCTTTGCCTGTGAGTTTCCGTCTTCTGAAATGTGTGGGAGAGAATACCTTGCCCTGTGCCGAAAAAAAAAATCTAAAAAAAATTTAAGAAACCCAAAAATCACCCCAAAAATCAAACAAAAAAAGGTGTATCTTTTTCTGAAACTTGAAGAAACTGGATAAAGGATGCTTGTCTTCCATTGTGCTTAGGAAGCTTCTTTCTGAAAACTGTCCATAAAAGCATTTTTGTCAATTGGTCATGACCAAACAAGACTCCAGACCAACTTTGTCAGGATCCTGGTTTTGATGATATACTGGTGGTGGTATGCTTAACGAGCAGCATGTGACTTCCAACTGCAACTGTTCTGTTGTCCTGCACTGCTTGCAGGAATGTTGTGGAGATTTCTATATAGATTAAAAATGAAACAGAGGATTACTGAAGGGTATAGAATCTCGCTTTCGTAGTGTTTTGTTTTGATTTTTTTTGCTAATTTGCAGGAAAAATACCGATTTACCAAGTTCATTTTTCATTAGCTCTGTTATTTACCTGCTAGTCTTGCTAGTTTCCATATTTGCAAAAACAAACAAAACAAAAACCAACAACACCCAAAACACAAAAGCCTCAACTTTGTAGGTCTGCTGCCATAGTAACTATGCAGTAAAATTATATTGGAACAGTACATGTGTTCAAGGCCTGTCTGTGCTGCTGTGGAAATCGGAAGAGTTGGGTGCTGGAGGAATCTCTCTTTCCTTTCAAATCCTGTTCACTGTATGGTTTAGGAGTCTGATGTCATGCACTTTTTTAAAATGAGCAAGGATTCTATCAAGAAGACAGTTTCTACTAAAACTAATAGGTTCTTATGGATACACAGTGACAATGCATTACTGGTTTAATAAAACAGTGGCTACTTATTTAGTTCATATTAAAAATATCTTAAGTATCAAAAAAATCAGATACAGTCTTACATGTATGTGTATGTTCTAACCCGTTTATGCATATTATTTATTATTTTTTCCCAGTTTGCCTATATGGAAGTATGTTTGAAGGAGACACTGCTTTTTAAATCTGTGATTTGTATTTGAGTAATTTCAACTTTTTTAAAGCTATTTCAATATTTTTTGAGCAGTTTAATTTCAGTGCTTTCAGGGCAACTTGGATAGCTCCTTTTTCTTCAACATTTTCGAACCTCATATTGACCATTACTTTACTAAACTGTACCAGAAAAATACCTGCATTCCAAGCGTGTGCCTGACTTATCTCTTGGGTCATCCGAATACCTAATTTTTTCCATCCAAAAGTTTATTAGGTTTTTTGGTGTTTTTTTAAGGTGAATTGAAAGTTAATTTGAATTGTGGGTGGGTATTAGGTTTTTTTAATATTTCCTGGCTGTCTTAAAAAGGAGGAGAACTCTTGATCAGTAATCAATATACTGTAATTTAAGGTTCTTTTGATTTGTTAGCATAATGGAATATTTATTTATGAGTTGTGCTCAGTGATCCTTGTGAGTCCATTCCAACTCAGGATTCTGTGGTTCTTATAAGTTCTGAGTCATTAAATTGTTAATAATTCACCAGACGAATTACAGGTTGTTTCAATTTAAGTTTTCAAAAGGAAATTTGAAGGTGCTAGCCTGTAAATGTAACGATTACTGTTCACTTTTTAACAGGGCGCTTTGAAGAAGAATTTATCAAAATGCGCATGGAGAGGCTGCAGGCTTGGATGACGAGAATGTGTCGTCATCCTGTTGTCTCAGAAAGTGAAGTTTTCCAGCAATTTCTCAATTTCCGAGATGAGAAGGTAGGAAACGAAATAAAGTTCAAACGCAGACTGAGACTGAGGAATTGCTGTTCCCCCACAGTTCCCCTTCAAACCAAAGAGTTCGGCTCTGCAGCCGCCCCACTGTGGGCAGTAGTGATGGGCTGGAAACTGCTGAGGTTCTGGACTCAGCTGGTTGATCAAAACAAGGCTCCTGTGAAATGCTGCACACCACTCCCACACAGTTGTGCTCTTCAGAGTAACTTTGTTGCCAGTCTTTCAAGGGACAGCTTGTATCCTCCAGCAGAGTAGAAACTTAGGTAAAACTGCTTTGGCTGTTGCAGTGCTCTGTCTCTGCTGGATTTATTAATCTTGTGATCCTCTGAGTGGTGCTGCTCTGCTAATAAAAGCTACTTCGTAGCAGATCTAGGTTGTGCCTGATCATTTATTTCATTGAAGAACAGGCCCCTGCCCCCATCCCTCAAACCACAGTTTTTAATTGAAATGGGTTGTAATAGCACTAAGTTATAAATAAAGTAAATCTTCAGTAAATAATGGTTTCTTCATGATTGAGATCCAGCTCTGTTACTAATGAGGAAATAAACGGAAAAACTCTGCTCCTTTCTCCTCAAAATAATCATACTTCTAAGTACACATAGAATTTGCTGAAAAATTGTCCAGTCTGGTCTTAAAAATTTCTAGGGCTCAAATCTCCTGTGACTAAGGTCACAGCTGACCAGTTTTGAATCAGAGGTTGAACTACAAACATCCTGAGGTACTTCTAGCCAGAATTGTTTGTGATCCTGTAGTAGAGACTTAACATAGTAAATAGTAGTCCTGGTGAAATGCTGGTTGAATGGTTAGTGGGGAGTTGTATAGTTCTGCCAGCTAATCAGCACTTCCTAGTTTCTTATTTATAGATTTATAAATAGAGCAGATGTTGCAATACATAGGGAATTTTTAACCACTAAGAGCTTAGTATGATTATTGCATAATAGCTTCGTGATCTTCTTGAACAGCTTCTGTTATGAGACTTATGTGTGGAGAGAGTTGAATATCATTGTTCTTACACTGTATTTCAGTAATACAAAAGAAGAGTCTGTTGACCCCAGAATTTAGACAGCAAAGTGCACAGAGGAGGAGAACTTTGGGAAACTGGAAAAAGTCTTGGCTCCTCTGACATTTTAATTTCTTAATGAAAGGTTTTAATTCATGGGTGGTTTGTTGGTTAACAGCTCTCCTAAAGATTTCGTTCACTCTGTAAGCACATGCCCCTAAAGAAGGATGAATGGTAATCAAGTTTTGTTGTTTTCTTTTTTCATCTTTTCTTTCTTTCATTTTCTTTTCTCTTTTCTCTTTTTTTTTTCTTTCTTTTTTTTTTTTTTCTTTTCTCTTTTCAAGGAGTGGAAAACTGGAAAGCGGAAGGCAGAAAAAGATGAAACTGTAGGAGTCATGATCTTTTCTACAATGGAACCAGAAGCTTCTGACTTGGACATGGTAGAAATGTAAGGCAATTTCTTTTTGTATGCGTATTATGCATCTGGGTATACAAAGATGCTCAGATAATCTAAAGCACTAGTATAACTCTAAGATACTAAATGTGCACATATATTCATGGATTTGAAGAGGTACTCATCAAGACAGAGCTGAAAAATTGTTCAAATAATGAGATTTTCATATCAACCTGCCAATGCTTGGTGGAACACTATGTGATGTCTTTTTGACTTCAGTGGCTGAATATTAATCCTAAAACAATTTATGTAAAATTGATTGATGGGACAGAGTACTGTCATATCCCATGGAACTTTGTTTTATATTGCTGTGGAAGTGTGTTTTGATCTTTAGTCTTTCAACAATACCAAAACATGCTAAACTTACCAAGTAGCTTAGGATAACTGTAGATGGACCAATATGCAGAACAGTGTTTCTGTAAAATAGTTTTATGTAATGTACACACAGTATGATTTGAGTATCTGTAATCCATGGGAAGCTATTAAAAATGAAAAGTGGCGTAAATTATCTAATTTCTTCCTGGAAGTGCAAATGGATATATTTCTTTTATATGTAATATAAATGCATTTTTTAATTTTGTAGGTGATAAACCTTTGAGTTTCACAGAGTTAAAGACTGGATTTAAAGCAGTGTGGTAGCAGTTCTGTACCAGGAAAAAAAAAAAAAAAAGCTAATTTTTAGGTCACTTACACTTCAACCATGGGGATTTCAACCTTGCCTACTTCACTTAAGTGTTGTGTTTTTGTATATCCCAGTGGCATAAAGTGAAGGGGTGAATGAGAGGGAGGATTTTGTACCCAGGGTGCAGGAGAGGGAATGTGCTACACGCACACCCGTGGCAGAGAATGCCCAGTGTGTGATCTGCTGAACTGTTTGTGCCCAAGCAGGGAGGGCACACCAGCTTGAGGAGAATGCTCACCAGGGATATGGGTTCCTGGGCTGGCAGCCTGGAGTAGCTGGAGACCCTATTTCCAAGCAGTTTTAGGGGTGGCTGTAACTTCTCAGATGTCCACATGTTCTGGTGCATGGGAATGCTGTTGAAAGTGTATGTTAGTCTTGAAAGCCATTGCTCCACTTATAAAGTGGACAAAGCAGCTTGTTCTGTAACTCTTTGGTTCTTCAGTGGGAAGATGTTCTTTACTGGACAATTCAGCTAGTATTTTGAGAGTCCTGCACAGGTTCATGAGCATTTTCAGTTATCTTGATACCATAAAGTATGAAGTTGAGAAAATTAAAGGATGTTTTGCTCCTGAGGTAAGGGGAGCAAAGCAAGAGCCTCTTAGAAAGCCCATGTGCTGCTTTTGTGCAGATAATTATGTGTGTATGGTTTCTAGCTGAGGAAGGAAGTGCTGGTGGGGAAGTGGGAACCTCTGGGTTGTGAGATCACAGCTGGCGCTGCTGCCCTGGCTCTGGGGAGACACAGTGTCCCCTTGCTGTCACAGCTGTCTCATGCAGGCCTTGGCTGAGAGCATTTGTAAGATCTGATGCAGTTGAAATAAATCTGATTGGAAATTATAAAATATATATTTAGTTTTCTTTTGGAGAGTTCACAAATCACTGCTGTGTGTGCAGTGCTGTGTTAATGGAGAACTCTGATAGCTGCATGAAAACATACTTAAAGAGGAGAACAAAGGCACATACTAATTCAGAATTCTCTTTCTTTACTCCCTTTAATGCAGCTCAGCACAATGATATTGACAATATAATATGAAAGTATGCATATATACTCTTCCCTAGGAGAGTTGCTGTATTACTTTTTATTTACCTATGTTCGACTTCAATCAAAATACCTGACATAGTTATTTTCTTTTTATTTTTTCATTGTTGTATGAGTTTCACTTCTTCTGTTACACTGTAATAAGAGTACTAGTCCAGTACCACAGGTCTACGAGTCTAACAGAGGAGGAAAAATGGAACAAATAATATCTGTATCTAAAGAGGGGAGTTCTGAATTCAGGGAAATGGCAGAAATTTCAAGGAATTGGTTTACATCTCTCATATTTTTTAAGACAGAGTTGACATTATAAACATTTCAATATTTTGTTTAAAGTTGGCATTATGCATGTATTAAATTGCTTTTTGTTTTTGCTTTTTCAAAATGCCACAGAGAACAGAAATGTGATGCAGTGGGTAGGTTCACCAAAGCAATGGATGATGGAGTTAGAGAGCTGCTGACAGTGGGACAAGAGCACTGGAAGAGGTGTACAGGGCGTAAGTGTCCTTCTGAACTCAGCAGTCATTTCTGTGGTGCTTTTCTGTCTCTTCTTTTATTAAAATGTGTATAATTCAAGGCACATCTTTATAAAGAAACTCCTAAATTATCATGGGATTGTACACTGTACAGAATTGGCATTCTGGCTGTTTTCAGTCTAAGAGTATAAACTGTGCAAGTTTTTTGTTGGTATGTTTGATGTGGGGCTTCTGTTGGGTTGTTTGGGGTTTCTTTCTTTATATCAGAAGTATCTGTTCCCTGCCCATAGGTTTAAAAATACTTAAATAATTTTAGTAATGCAGCTAAAGCCCTTGTTGGACCTGTTCTCATATATTGGTCATTTATTTAAATTTTAGTGACATGGGCAAAATAGACCTGTTAATTTGATGAAATCATATTTTCAAATAATTGCATCTTATTAACCCCTTATTTAGGATCCTTGCATGCTAGGAGGAGTGATTTAAAGATGAAATGAGTTTAAGAGAAAAAGAAAAGAAAAACCAGCTTGATTCTAACATAATCTTTAGCCCAATTCTTTTTTTTTCCTATCTTGTCTCTTCCTTCCCACAGATATTTAGGGTTGCAGAACTTCACACCAAGTCCCTATGACTCTGCCTGGGCTCTAATTTCCTAGTCCACAGCAGTGTTCAGTGTTTGTGGCCACCACAAGGCAGCTATTGAAAGGAAGCAGGTACTACAGCTGAGGATCATAATAAGAAACACTTCAGGGCAGGCTGTAGTGTCTGGCAACCAAAGACCTATCACATAAATCTCCTTGAGTCTCCTCAATTTTTTTTTAACTTTCCTTTTAACTCACAAACAAACAAACAAACAAAAAAGCCAAAATACTGTCCCCAGAACTTGAAGTATATCTCCCAAGTTATGTTTTTGCCTCTTACTAATCTAACACTACAGTTGAATAATTTGGGGCTGACCAGAGAGAATCAGAAATGTAGAAGCTCCATCTCTCATGGAAGGGATTACATTAGACTTGAGTATGTATAGGATACTAACTTTAAATTGTATACATTTCCCAACTTTGAATAAAAGGATTTCCTTCCACACACCACTGACCCTCCTGCTGGTTAAAAACAGTCTAACACATGACAGAGCTCTAACATGATACAGATCTTGCTTCACTAGCAAATTATGCTGAGGGGGAAATGGAGAACAGGGAAAGGAATAAGGTTCCTAGATGAGACTAGAAAAGCAGCATTGCTTTGCAGTTAGAGAAGCAATGATCAAACCAAGAGCTGGCTGTGACTTGTGCTTACGGTAGAAATTCAATATTTTTTTAACTGCTAAAGTCTTCCTAAACTTACAACACTAGTGCTTTAGATACTGAATGACTCTAATACTTAAAACTATTAATTAGTTAGCATAGATGCAGCAATACAGTGGTGATTGTGTCAACAATTTTAACTTCTCATTTTCCAGACATTCATA
>VWZN01009794.1:255264-270239 GCA_013396955.1 Regulus satrapa | reverse complement strand
TTTTTTTTTTTTGGTTTTTTGGGGGTTTTTTTTGAGCTAAGTATTTACAGCTGTGGCTTACAACTTGATATCCATACCCTTGGAAATCTGGATGTCCTAGCCAAAATTCTGTTGGAAACCCTTCAGGAAGGAACAGTTACCTCAGCAGAAGAAAATCCTGCTTGTATTTTTAATTGAATCCTTGTGCACCTGAGTATGGTAATACAAGAACCTGGCTTTGTCCGGGAAGTTGATATGTAATTGACCCCCTACCAGTCTGACACACAGTTCCACTATGACTTGAGTGCTGCAGGCAGAACAAGTTGTGGAAGCATGAGAACAGTAACTGTGCTGGCAGGGCTGGACACTGAGCTTGCTGCAGAGTAACTAACTAGAACTGAGTGAAACTGTTCCTAATTATAAATGCTTCTGTTAAATAATTTGTCTCCTGTGTGTGATTGCAGCTGAGATGAATCACTTCCACAGTAACCGGATCTATGACTACAACAGCGTCATTCGTCTCTATCTGGAGCAGCAGGCACAGTTCTATGAAACGGTAAGGGACAGGGCTTCAGCACTCTTCGCTTGGCATGTACTGAGCTGCTACTTTTACAGGAAATACAGGGTTTAATCCATGCTCCCACAGAGCAGATACTTGAAGAATTGTACAAAAAAATTGTAAAAAACGCCTGAAAACAGAAAGAATTAGTTAAAATAATATTTTCCTATAGATACTGTCCTATGTACATGATTGTTACAATAAACCTAGTAGAACTAGAAACCACTGTTCAGAAACCATATTGTTGATAGCTTGACTTCCCCCCCCCCTCCCCCAGTGCTGGTACTAGGGTTACAAAGAATTTTCTTTCTCCAACGTGCAGTAAGCAAGGCCTGCTGCACTGAACAGAATAAAACATTTGAACAAAACTTCCCTCCCATAGAATGGGAGTGAGAAGCGAAGCTTTTGTGATTTAAAGCCTGACGTGTACAAGTGTGGGGCAGGAGGGACAGGAATGTTTCAGGTGACATGAAGTATGTTAAATTTCAGCACTCTCCCTACCACTGTAGTTCTCATTTAACAGTGTTCTCATGCACGTATTACTTGTGAATTTTTATTTTTTTTAATAAACCAAGAACAAGTTTTCTAATGTGATATGCTAGTAAAACATTTGAGTTTGAATGTGCTGGAATTTGACTTATGTCACTAAAAGGAGTCTCGTAAGCTTCACAGCTGTAAAAGTTGCCAGTGGAGCTTCAGTTAGTGAGTGACAGCTGTAGGTCCCCCATCAGGTGACTTCGCTTACTTTCCTTGACACATCTGGTGGGATTAGGCTTAGGTTTCCCCTTACCTTCTTTCAGCCCCTTGTCCAGTCTATTTTGGTCCTTCCGGTTTCAGCCTCACCAGTTTTCTTGTACCAATCCTCTCTCCCCCAGTAAATGTTCACATGTGGGGTCATGGCTACCATGAGAACTGTGGGGAGTGCACAGGAGTGTTGATGTTTCAGCCTTGCTTCAGCAGGGAGGTGGGTTTCCTGGAAAATCTGGCTTTGTTCCTGTAGCTCTCTGGTGCAGTGCAGTGCTAGATAAACAGGCAGAATAACAGCCCTGCCTACAATGCTTTCTCCAACACAACTGGAGCCGTGAAACTCCCAAATTAACAAGGCAGAAAGTGTATGTGTGAGAAGTCTTTATAATGGAATGTTTTGAGAGTACTGCTTACACAAAACCTACAGTAATGCCTGCAAGTTTTCATTGTGAGGGAACCTGTAATTTCTTGGCCTGCAATAATGTTTCTGCACTGTGTAAAGTGACTACATATTAAATATCTTCTGTTTCTTTGTTTCAGATTGCACAGAAGCTGAGGCAGGCACTCAGCCGCTTTCCTGTGATGTAGAGAATAAGGAGTATTCAACAATAAAGAACAACTCCAAAGTGCTTTTCTGATGTGGGGGCAATGCTAATAAAAACTTGTTAGCCTTTGCAAAAAAAAAAAAAATCCCCAAAAACCCCAAACCAATAAGAAATAGTTGAAAAAAAAAAAAGGTATTATTTAAAGTTTTACTTTATCAGCCTAAATCATACAATAAGGCTCTCCTGTCTTGAAAGCGCTCCCATTTGTATCATTATTTAAATAAAAATGGCTAGGTAATGCTGTCAGTTATAGGGAGCTAAATTATCAAATTGATACGGTGCCATGGACTTCACAAAGACTTGTCCATCAGATGTTCTTTCAAAAACTCTGGATCAACACCACAGTGACACATTTGTAGCTTTTTTTTTTAAGTGGGAAAGCAGACAAACTTTAAAAAATTACTTAATACTCATTATATTCAGTTGAGCTATCTAGTGATTCAGTAACCAGGAGGAATTACATTCATGTATGTTTCTGGCACATGTTTGTGATAATCTCCTGAATGAACACTCTGTTCTTAAGTTTTGCTTCCCATACGCAGCCATGGCATCCTGCTCCCAATATGACTTCTGGTAAATACAAATCATTCTTCCCTCTCTTCTTTCTCCTTCTAACTCTACCTTGTTCTTGTGGTGTGCACCACTTCAGAGCTTATGTCAGGCTCACTTTTTCACTATGCACTGTGTAAGAAGACAAAGTCCAAACAAGGAACGAGCCATTCAGGAAAGTGTGAAAAACAGTTTTTCATACCAGCACTTTGACACCCCCAATGTTATTCCACAAGGCACTGGTGTTTCTCAGTGCTCTGCAGGGCCAGCTTCCCCTCTGACAGTTTGTAGGGTTTCAGCAGAGGGGACACTGCCACATCTAACCCCAACTAGTAGACATCCCCAAATTCCAACTAAGCTCAGGTCTTTGTGTAGTAGTATGGTGTGCTGTTGGTTCAGGTTAACTTTTTGTTGCCTTCTAATGCAAACTCAAAGGTGACGAAAGTGCCAAATAACATCAATAGTTATCACACAAACTCTGTTCTTTGATCATCATCTTTTATCAAGTAACTCAGAATTTTCTTCCATACTACTGAAAAACCACTTGAGGCCTTGGCTTTTCACATAATCAAACCAAAAAAAAGACACCACCAACTGTGTTCACAATGGGCACCAGGTACAGTAATTAATTTCTTGCCATAGGCAAGCAGGAAAGCCAAAATGCAGCTTTTGCTAAAATGTGCCTAGAAAATAAATATTTTAGTTTATTTAAATAAATAAAAAAAAAGTTAAAAAGGCATTTTACCAATAAGCCATTCTAAGTGACGGGTACAGTCTGCCGGTTCAATAGTTGCCTTACTCTGTTTTGCATTGGTGTTACTTTTCTGTGCTAGAATGAAAATCTGGGTCTGCCTGAATAACCTGAAACCAAACCAAACGAGACTAAGCCTAAGTCTAGATGCTTCTCAGTGTCACGAGTTTTGTTCACCTTTTATAAACATTGTCTTTTTCTCCTCCCAGTTTTAGTTGTTTGCTTCCAAAATTCCATAGCGCAGTGTTGTTTGATACAGCCATTTAAATATGTACAAATTGTAAAGAATGTGTATAAATGTTTTCCACCAAATGTAAGATCTGCTTGCATGTAGAAGCAGCTTATATAATAAATTGTTACAATGTGTACAGTAAATTCTGAAATCACTTTTTCAAGCCAGCATTTTTTTAGCATTTGTATATTCACTTTTTGGTAATGAAATCTCTTTGTAACAGACTCTTCATTTGGGAGGGGGAAGGGGGTTCTTTTTACCAATCCGTAAATAGCTCCATATGCACTAAAGTTGCAAGCTCTTTATCTTGAATAGATTGTTTTGGAATCTTAAGTGTAAGCTCTGCATTCCCAGTGGAGGGAAGCTATAACAGTAGCAACTGTGTCAGATGCAACATTTTGGCCAAAAAAAAGAAAAAAAAGAAAAAACTGTTTAAAGATTTCTAGTAAAATGAAGTTAAACTGATAATAAATATTTATGTATATCCACCAGACTATTTTATCTTTTTCTTTGAAATCATCGTGTTGGTTTTTTAACAGGGTGAATGCAATATGAGGCAAATCCTCCCTGTAGCTTTTCACCAGCTTACACAAGGGCCACCTGAGGAATGAGGAAGCATCCATGTGTTTTCCATAAAGCAGGCATCCCAACTGGATGGTATAATAGTGCTAGTGATGGCAAACCAGCGAAGGCTACTCATCTGTTGTAAGCTTCCTTTATTCAGGCCAGTCCAGCTCGTGGTTGATGGAACCCTCCTGACTACAAATAAGTAGTAGAGCACAGTGCTACTGTGTATTCCTGGCTTTTTGTGTCAGCATGGTGTTGACCCAGAATAGAAATTTGATTGTCTCTGATATTTGTCTTTTAAATGAGACATGAATAGTGGCGTAATTTAATTGCGTGCGTTGGGGGCAACAGAAAACGTGCACGCTAAAGATGTAACCATAAAACAGAAACAGCAGGTTAGTGCAAGATGTGAGCAGTGCTCTCCTGTGTTTTGTTTGTCATAGATGAATAGTTAGCATCTGCAGCATTAACAAGCCTTACTACTGTTTCCTGGCTTATGTTTTCCTTCCAGGGAGAGCCAAACACTGGCATTAGCCCAGTGACTTCATAAAAGGTATCAACTGCCCAAACTGTTGGGTTTAACTTTGTACTTTAATTGCTTATTCTGTTACTGCAACTACATCCATTTAAAAAAAATAATAATATAGCTGTACAGAGAGGAAGGCTACCTGCATTTCTTGTTCGCAGTTAATCTAACATCGGGATTAGACTGCAGTAGCATACTTTGTTACAGAGTATGGTTTTGGAGGTGTACTGTTGACTGCAATTAGAGAGTTCTTCAATAACTCCTACCTTTACACGAGTATGGAAATGTTTATACTCCTGAGAAATTCCTGTTTTCTGTGACAAGATAATTGAGAAAGTGTGCCGTAACATGCGCTTGATTCTGTAAATCCTAATTAAATAGTACATCAATTTTACTCCTACCAAAATTAGTCTAGTTCAGGCTCTTAGAAGGAATTCAGACCTTGTAAAGAAGACTCTCACAAAGGAAGAGATGCATCTCTTGTGCTGTGGCTTAGTTTGACAGACACTCTGCCAGTCTGGATTGGCCAAAATTACTCCCTCCACAGCCTCCAGATGTGCAGTCCAGCAGCAAGGAAAGCATTTGCTAGGCAGGTGTCCTGCTACTGCTGCTTCTGCCTTTCCTAGTAGGGCTTCCCATTAAGACGTGAGCATGCACCAGGCAGAGGCCACTTAGTTGGCAAGGGGCAGGGGGGTATTTGATCAGTTGTTTTTTTCACATGCTTTCCTATAACTCTTCTGATAAAATTAGTGCTAACACCTGAGGTAACCAAATTCAGAGGAAAAAAAAAAAAAAAAAACAAAAAACCAACCTTTTTTTCTGTCTAAACAACCCTAACAAAAACAACCTTATAGAGTTAGAAATATATTGACTGGCTGGTGACCAATCCACCCATTCTGTCAGTGGCAATGTCAGTTACACCCAATACTGTTTTAAAGAACATCTGAGTCACAAACTTGGATTGGCTGTTTTCTCCCTTCCTCCCCCACCCCCCCTTTATGTTTTTTCATGGCTCTTTGCACACAAGTTGTGACTGACATCTTTGCAATACTGAATTTAAACTGGCTTAATTTTCTTGACTTATAAAGAATATGTTTGCCTATTTTTAATCTTCTGGGCCTTTTAATCTTTTCTGATTGGCCAGATTTTCTTAAACTATTGCAAATTTTTTGCATTCCTTCAGATTCCAGCTAGTATTCTTACTGCCTTCCTGGTGAACTTTCTGAACTCTAGGTTCTTTTCCTCTACAAAGAAAACCTGTTTCTTTGCAATAGGATTTACTAGATTCTTTGAACTGGTCCTATTTATCTGAAGGAAGCTTTCTCATTTCTACTAAATATTGTTCTTCCCTTATATAACCTGTGCCTGTATTCTGTTAAAATACATTTTTATATGTCACAACTTTTTGTTGGGGCTGAAGCAAGACTGCATGTAATACTTATTTTCTGTTAACAATAGACTTCTGCTACCATTAGTTTTCCTTTTATACCTACCATCTTCAACAACTATTCATTTTTAAAATATATTTGCTAATAAATTTGTCATAGCACACATTTGTAAATTCAAGGTCACTTTTAATTCACATTGCCATCTGTTGCAATTAAATCTCAGTAGATCTAAATCTAAAATCGTTACTCTTCATTGGTTTTTAGTCTTGTGAAATACCATTCCCCAAAACCCCAAAAATATTATGAACTGTTTTCCTAAAGGGTATGTAATTCTAAAGATGTAATTAAGTTACTAGCTCCAAGAGGTTTATTGGAGGTTATCTTAGAAGAATAGCAAACAGTAGGATTTTAAAAATAACAAAATATAGAAAGACTGTGGGGACTTTTCAGTTATTTGACCTTAGTTACTGACCTGTCACTAATGAATTGCTTGTCAGAGTATCCCCCCACACCCACCTCTGTGATATGTGATGCCTCAATGACTAATGAAAATGGTCACCCACAGGAGATGCAAAAATAGTGAGACAGCAGACAGAAGTTTATAGAATGAGGATTGTAAAGCATGTGCTTTCTTCCTTTTGATACCAAAGGAGAGAATAAATTAGTTGAAAACAGGGCAGTAATAAACTGGAAGATGAGACAAACCTTTTATTTGTGACCATTTAGGACAGCATATCTGAAGAAAATCAGTCAAAAAAAAAAACCTACTCCACCCTCCCCCCAAAAAAAATGAATTTGTGGATGAAACTGGATACTAAATATAATAGTACTTTCAATGGCAAAGCTAAATATTTATCATCTGCCTTAATTCCAACTGTAATTACATCAAGATTTAGGTTTCTTAAGGTACTAGCTGTTGTACTCTATAGCCCTTGGTATACAGGAGTAGTAGCAGTTTCTAGGATTTATTTGGAATAACAATTTTGTTAAAATAATTTGCAAATAATATTGCCATTTCAGACACAGTTCAACAAACAAACTCTTTGTAGTATTTGTAAATCTACATAGAAGTCAATATCTTAATCCCATTAAATGAAAAGATTAAATGTATCACTTCATTATATTCACTTTTCTGCTTTGCATTTTAGGGGAGGAGTATCTCCCTGTTCCCATGTGATCCTTGTGCATTGCCTGCTCATCAAGACCTCTCTCTCTGGACCCACCAGAGTTTACTGCACTCCTGACACACATTACACTACATTCACTTTGTTGGCATCTCTGAGACCCCGTATCTGCTGCGAGGGCTTTGGCAAGCACAGCACCCCCTTACAACACTATCAGCACTCACAGCTGTACGAGGAATCTGAAATATCTGCTGACGTTTCTTAAAGTCCCTTAAAATTCTTACGTGAGAATCCAAACTTCGCGTTTGGTTGGGGTTTGTAAACATGTCACTGTAATGTCCAACCACAAGTTGGAAACAAAGCCCAACATCAGAGTGATGTTGTTTATCCAATGTTCATCTATCTATACTTTATTATTTTTAATCAAATTCTTTCCAAGCCAGACAGAGAATCTTGTCAAGTTTGGTGTATCCAATAACTCATCAAGTTAAAACTCTTGCAAAAGGAAAAGCTGCCTCAAAAGTGAGGGCCAGACAGGGGTGTGGGTCATTTTTCTAACTGTTGACTAGTTCCTGACTAGTTGAGTTGTATGTTTAAGCTCAGTAAAAATCTTGTTTAAAAATTCTACAACTGGGAAACAAGTGAAAACTTAAACATAGCATCTGTTGCAATATAGTAGGAAAACATAAACCAGGCTGCTTGCTGCTGGGATGGATTTGCTGAGCTTGACACACTGCCCCAGAAGATTCCCATCTGACTGCTCTCACCAGGACTGCACCATTCCAGACTGGTTATGCCAGCAGAGAAAAATGAGGAGCAAGAAAACCTTTCACGTGCCTTCCCTGTTTAAGTAGTGACACTTTCCTACCTGGTTACAAATTGGACCTAGCAAATGTAAAACAAGGACTTTGTTCCAAACCTTTGGGAAAGAGATAGGTCTAGAACTTCCTCCCTACTTTGAGCATGTTTCTGCTTGTTTGGAAATAGATAAACTTTAATGGGGTAACAACTTGTGCCAGTCTATCCGATCCTACACCTGATCAACCACATCTTAATACTTGGCAAAAAGGAATCCTCTTTCCTTGTTTCCTTTTTTCTTTGAGGCAAAAAAAGCTTCACAAACAAACCTACAATGCAACTGTTCATGAAAGTTTTCCAAATTTTAACCAAATTCACAATCAGTAAGAGGAGGTTGCTATCCACAGACTGCTATACTTCAAAATAAGTCTGCAGGATGGCTGCAGGATTTGGGGTCCGTTCTAGTGTCCTGTAAAAGCATCAGTGGAAGAGGGCAACAGTGGTTTCACAGGGGATTGAGGGGCTGCTCCTAGAGTAAGAGTGGACTTCAGAAAACTTGTGTGTAGGTGCTGTCTGGCACAGCTCCCATTCTGAGCAGTTCATTTTGTAATTATCTAGTATTAGAATCTGATAAAAAATGACTAGTGGTCTTAAGTCATCTTAAAACAGTAAAATAAAACAGCCCTTCCTGAAGGGGATTTTTTGTCACATGGAAAAAACCCAAAAACTCAACCCAAAAATAAACATTGTATTGGGTGTTTGCAAGGGAACTCGAGCAGACACCTGCAGCTGCACCTGGGCTCTGGGCTGCTTCCCACTGCTGTGGAGCCAGAGAAGAGGAATCAGCTCAGGTCTGCTGCTGAATCCCGGCTGGGTCTGGCTCACAGGCCTGGTGATGAACTCTGCAGCATGGAGAAAGACAGGACAGATGAGCACCGTCACTGTCTGGTTCCCTCTCAGCCCCAGGATGCAATGACTCCTCAGCTGACCCTCTGCAGCCTGAAAAGATCTTACGAAGCAAAGTGGTTCTGCCCTGTGCTTTGCCGAAGAGGCTGTGCTAGGCAGCTGAGTGCCCTGAGGGCAGAGGTGTTGAGTGTAGCTGACTTCTAACAGGATAAGGAAACTTTCTGAGAAATCTGAGGGTACCTGACCTTCTTCTTCTATTTTTCTCCAGCCACCACTAAATTAAACTCAATACCCAGCACTAGGCTATTAGTTCAAGTGCAGATAAACAAGAAGTAATGTAATCACCCTTATCAACACGTATAGATGTGCTGCTTAAAGCAGCAGGTTGCTTAAAAGTGGTCATAAAGATTTCTCTGCAATATGTTGCATCCTGACTCATCCATTCTGAGCAGCAGCTTCTAGAATTAAACTGAGATTAGTTAATCTGACTTTCCAGAGGCATTTTTAAACTCACAGAGCACCTCTGCTTTTATTCAGGCGTACTATGAAATCTGTGCATCAGTGTTTCCATGTGGAAAGGATCTGCACGGGTTCTGGCTCTTCCATGTAGTTTGCAATAAATCTCCAAGACTGGACAAAGTCTATTTCAAATTTCTGGAATAAGTAAAGAGAGAATTCTGCTGAACTCCTACCAAAATATGCAGGGAACATTATTCAAGATAGTTACTCTCTAAGAGCAGCACAGGAAATCTGTCATTGCAGCCACCTTTCTAAAAGATATGGGAAGTAATTGCAATGGCTCTACATATCAGGGTCATTAATTATAGAAGGCAATCATCAGTGGACCAACTGGGCAAAAAGCATCAGAGAATGAAACGGGGAGGGACAGAGAAGAGGAAGGGTTACGGGAGGACAGTAAGAAAGGCAAAGAGCTACTGAAGTAGAGGTAACAACAGCAAGAGCAAACAGACATTGCTGGTCTGTGACAGAAGAAGGCCTTTTGCTCTTGGCTTCAGAAGGACGGCATGAGCACTGGTGCCATGCTCCAGCTTTCCCTGCCCTCCAAAGTTAGTTTAACAAGGCCCAGTAATTCTCACACTCCAGGAGCTGGCTCTCTCCCAAACCCACAACTTTGCTGAGCTTTTCCAGCCACACCCACACAAGGTTTTTCCACTCCATGCCCCCCTCCCCGCCAAACTGCTGAGATTATTTTGGCCTGCCCGCACTCTGTGCTCACCCCTTCCCCCACACACCAGCATTCCCATGTCGCTGGTCCTACTGGGGTGCCTGTAATGGTGGCTGAAAGTGACAGATTTGAAATGTCCTAGGAACTGAGTGCAGAGAGAAAGATGGTTTCTCACCTCCCTTCCACCCAGGTAACTTTTGAGATAAACACACACACAGGCACACACATATTTGGAGCAGAAAAATAAAGATTAGTAGCCTGCACATGAATTAGCTGTAATTCCTGTAATTTTCAACCAGCCAGGCCAGCGAGCCCTGGCCTAGCCTACTCACTTATGTGGAATAATCATTTTTGTTAGCTGTGCCATGACACATCCCCAGGCTAACAGGGATTGCATGAGAGCTACAGGCATAGTGAAATCTAAACCACTTGCAACCTGGGGTGGGAATGTATCATTCCAGTCAACCTCAGACTCCCATAATGATTTATATGTTAATAGTGAATGTGGCACAAGTTAGAAGTACAGGCAATTCTTTCTATAAAAGCAATACAAAAATCTTATTCTAGTGAAGCAGAACAGAACACCTAAATAAAAAAGTCAAATTGTCAAAAAACAAACACTGACTAGCAAGCAGAATGAAGCCTAATTATGTTTACTTGCACATACACAGTGTGTGGATTTAACTGCTGCATTAGGAATAATGTAACATAGCATGGTCTGTTCCACTCATTCACACACTGTGCTTTGTCAGCTACCCCTTTACAGCAGCACTGACAGAGATAACACCTCATTCTACAGTCCTCCTTTCCTTTCAAGAAAAACATATGCTGTTCACTCTGCCTTCACCATAAATGGGGCTGTGAAATAGCTTGACTCCTTACCCAGTTTGCTCTACTTTACCATTTTAGTTTGTCTTTAACCTTCTCCAGTTCAACGCTGATGGTATACTGAGGAACTCCATTAACTACTCTGATTGGAACTAGTTCATGTTCACTGTCTTTTCAAACTATTCAGCCCAAGTTATCTTGCCATAAAGCTGCCAAAAAGCAGAGGAACACCTGAGATTTATTGCCCAATGCCACTCAAACTTTACAAAAATCAGTTGAAAAAAGCCTAAACCCCCAATCTTTCAGGTAAACAAATATGTTTTCTTCCCTTATAGGAATGTGTTGTTACATGCTTCTTGCTCCCCTTGCTCTTTGGTCTGAAACCCCTCCTAAATCTGAAAATTAATGGACAGGGCTTTCTAAAGCATGGGAAGGCATAATACCACAAAGCATCTGTTTATAAAATGAAATGAGAGAAAAAAACCTAACTTCATCTTAAAAGCACCACATATGCTGTACTGGAAACAACTCACATGGAAAAAATGTTGAACATTTGATCATAGAAGAGTGAATCTATGCATGCAAGACATTTTGTATTCCTTTTAGACAGTGACTGAATGACTCTTTTTGCTATGTGGGTCAGTATCTGGCATACAACCAGTGGTCCATTATCAAAGGAATGAACTAGAAATTCTATCTTAAGAAGGATGCTACAAGCAAATCCCAAACCGTCAACATGGGAAATGTTTCCCATTGAATTTTGATGTACCAGCTGGAATTCTGGATTGTATTTCATGTTTTGGAGAAATTAACCTAGTCATTCCAGAGATGTAAGGCTTTTCTCAGTAGTTGTAGGGTGGTGGTACTGGTTGTGAGGTGGCTGATTTGATTGTATTAAAGTGGTGGTCTCCAAATGGAAAACTACTTTAAACCCTTTTTTTCCCCATTCAAATACTTGAATAAATCTAAAACTTTTAAATGGACAGGTTGTGTCCAAAATTCACTTCTGTTCACAAAACCAAAAACAACAACAACAACAAAAAAATCATTCATTTTCCTTCAGCTTTGTGTTTTATATGCAAGAGAAAAACAGAACTGGAATGCGAGGGAACTTTAAGATAGGAGCCTCTATTGGGTTTATATATACATTTCTATTAATACTGAAGATGTGCTCACCTAATTAACAAAATCCTGTAATAAAGTACTACAACTGTAAGTAGCCAGTACTGGACATAAACTCAGTTAAGATGTCCTACTATGTTCAATCAACTCCCACTAATGTTTACACACAGAAAAGTCATAAGAGATACTCTCTCTTGAATGTCTGATCCCACTGAGGGCAAACTAGAGTTCAGTAAGCTTTAAATGAATTAATATTAACTAGTTATGAACCAAACATGGAAATGCTATTCTCTTTGCCCTCTCTTCTCACCCTCCCCCATTTCTAAATGCCTCATTAAAGGTCTCAGATACCCTGTATGTTCCTGTTGTTTTTCAAGTATAGTCTATGTTACCCAAAGAGGACAAAATAACTAGCGATTTTTATATTAACAGAATTGATTTTAAATTAATCATAGTAAGAGGAATTAAAAGTTAACATTTTCCCCAATAAAGAGTGTGCCATCAAAATTATCCAGAGACATATGAAGTCCTGCTATTACTTGCCTGACTCTATTTTGTCCTTGACTTTCATGATTTTTGTATGATTTGGTTACTCTAAAAATACAAGGGCGGGTCTTACTGTTTTAAATTATTTATTTTTCAGGTCCATTGTCTGAATCATAATCTGTTGTGTTCTTGCATTGTCCACTCTTGTATTCACCTGTTTCTCTTTGGCTAGTTAGCATCTCAACAGAGGATGAAACTTAGGGCTTCTAAACAACCACAAAAACTTGGTTTTTCCTTCTTACAAATACAGAGCACCAACAGAATAGTTGAATTCTTATTTAAGAATGAAGTTAGGAATCATTTTGTTGCAGGCACTCTCTTCCAGTAGCCCATTGTCACACCATCTGTGACAGTGATGGCCACTATATATCCGCTGAATGCCACACCTGGCAGTCTGGGATTGCCTCTTCCTGCAGTTTTCTTCATAGCTGATTCATGGACCAAAAGAAGGCATTTATTTTGCCTCAATAAATCCATACCCCTTGATATGGGGTAATCAATAAACTGCTTTCACTGTTGATATGCAAGAGAGACGTGCACAATTTTTGATGATGAAGCATGTGCTCACTCAGGAAAAACTGTCAACATACTTGCTGCAGCTCTTCCTGTGCAGATAAAAAGCAGACTTTAAATTCAAATTTTCAATTTTATTAAGCATTTTGTTTTTCCTATCAGGAGTTCCAGAAAATGAGGCAAGGAGCAGTGGAAAACTCTGTGGCTTCCTAGTCCTTTGAACATGAGCAAGGGATATCTACAAGTAATCATAAGCATGTCAGTCTGGAAGACAGAATAAAAAATTTATCTGGTTGTCTGGTCACTATTGCTGCCTAAATAAACGCCATCTGACTAATGCTGCTCTTCTGCACATAGTTTTGGGATGAAGAATGTTAAGCTTTAAAACAGCTGCTGTTGCTGAAAATAGTCTCTTAATAAGAAAAGGCTAGTGCCTGTGAATGCAGCTGATCTGCCTCTCTAGAGAGACCTCTTTCACTTAGCACGCACAGAGTTAAAGTATAGGTGGAAGAGGAGGCGAAAAATTCCACTGACCTCCCAGCAACACAGTTTTTCATTAGCAGCATTTCTAAAACTGTTAGCACTCCACCAGAGCATCTCTCAACCACTTCTGATACACCTTCAGAGCTTGAATTCACAGCCCAATCTTCTGCCAATTTGGAGCTATAGCCTGCAGCCAGACAGACCCCGACTCAGTCTGAGCCTAAAGCTGGTTTTCTTCCAGTCCAATCACCTTGAGAAGCCAAACCTGCACTGTTTATTCACTTGAGAAGGAAGTTTATTCACACAAGCAAAGAGCTGTGAGATTTAGGCTACTGATATACTTAAAGTCAGGCATAGGTTTAGCTCCCACTGAACCAGAAGCTCAGGTCTGAGCCCACACATCAACCCTCCCCCTTCCAAATAATTGGTTAAAGAGTAATATGATATAGACTAATCAGCATTAAAAGTTTCTTTTTCCTGTTGTAAGGATCACAAACCCCAATGTCAAGGAATAAGGGGAGCTTGTCAAGAAAAGCTGCAAACAGGAGTGGAAATTTGAAAATATTGTCACTAACTGAAGCGAAGAAAATATCCCTGCATCACTCCTCTTACACTCACGACAAGGTCAAACGTTCTTTGTCAAAATCTAAACAAACAAACAAAGCAGACTAATTTGTCCCTCATGTTTCTCATGCTCTTCAGTTACTTTTGAGGAAATGCAGTTGATGTCGGTGAGTAACAATGACCCAGCTCAAACTATATTGGACTGTTTTTGTAACAAAGTACCAGAATTCTTTTGCAGGTGCAGTTCTTTACCAGGCCAAAAGAAGTGTAACCAACTAGAATAGAAAGCTCTTCTCTCAATTTCACTGACAGTGTGAGAGGTGACATTAAAACCTCACAGTTACTTTCAGAGCAACACTTAGAGCACTTTAGTCTAAAAGTTATAAATGCTTCTCTGTGTCAACTTCAGCTGTGAATAAAATTCATTCTAATGTTAACTAGAAAATGTGGAAACATAGTAGAAATTTTTGCATATTAGCAGCAGTTACTTGTTTGGAATGCTATGTGCAGGAAAAAAATATGCTGAGATATTTCCCATATTTCTTCTTTTCTTGCTAAAGTCAAAAGTTGGTCATAAAAGGCAAAACCCAAACTGTTCTTTAATGACCTTGTAAGCACACACATTTCCTGAGGAATTTGTGACCACTGAGGCTATGTGCAAGTGGCCAAAAATCCTGAGGAAATGCCATCATAAGTAAACTTATATTTAACCTCAAAGCTTCAAAAAGTTACTGAAAAGGCCATTTCAGTAGCATAATATAGGACAAAGAAAAGCATATTTTTTTTGTTTCTGCAGTGTATCATCAAAACTTTTTGGAGAGCCCCAGACTGCAAAGTTCACTCAAAAGTGCATAAAGACA
Source organism: Regulus satrapa (assembly GCA_013396955.1). Lineage (NCBI taxonomy): Eukaryota > Metazoa > Chordata > Aves > Passeriformes > Regulidae > Regulus > Regulus satrapa. Next base: position 255,406 of record VWZN01009794.1, on the reverse strand, counting down.
GACAAGTAATACTACAGGGACTACCCATCCTATACCCCGAAGTCCAGGATATGGGGCTCACACAGCTATGCCAAACAGTGGGCAGACAGTTAAGCCAAACCCTCCTTGCTCTTTCCAGTTCTTCTAAACTCTGTTTTGCAAC
>VWZN01009794.1:225459-249824 GCA_013396955.1 Regulus satrapa | reverse complement strand
CGCGCAGCCGCCAGGACTGCCTGTTGCTGGAGGCCGGCACCGTGGCGGCGCTCAGTAAGTGCGCTCGGGGGCGGCCGTGGGGGCCCGTGGGTGCGCACCCCTGCCGGGGAAGGGACGCCGGGGTGCGACGGCAGCAGGCGATGCCCAGGAGCACCTGGGGCGCTTTCCTCCGTGGCGTGAAGAGAGGGAGCGCGCAGACCCACGTCTGGTGGGAGAGCGCCTCGCCTCAGTTACTCCCCGAGCTCCAGCACGGCCCTCCGGGCTGGGCCATTTGCTGGCGCGTTTGGGCAAACCCCGGTACGGACCGTGCCTGGAAGGACGGCCCGCATCTCCTCCCGATCCGTGTCCCATCGCTGCTCTGGGTGTCTTTAGCCTCCTCACCGGCTGCCGGGGTAAAAGCGGGAGAGGCTGCGCGGCTGCCTGGTGGCGGTGGGGGTCTCGGCACAGGGCGACTTTAGTGTAAAAGACTTATTCTCTACAGCTTTGGCTGCAAAGGAGGTAAAGGAATGGGGTCCACTGCCTCTTGAGGAAGTTTCTGCTCAGCTACATCAGGTGCTAAGCACAAGTGAAGACAGCCAGCTCACAGCAGAGATGTTTTGGGATGACTGACTTGAGATTTGTCTCCCATAAAACCCCCTGGTTTTTTGCTGTGGTGCCCCTGTGGTTAGAGCGGTATTTGGTTACTTCAGTGTCTGGCTCTTACTGGAGGAGTAAACCTGTTCAGGGTTGTCTCACCTTGTGCTTTTGAAGCTTCTTACACATGAATGAATGCAACGCTGATGTTGCTAATGTTGAGGCAGACAACGGAAAAATTATGTGAGTGGGAATGTAAGGGGCAGAAAGCAATGTAGGGGAACACACGCTTGTGCTGTGTTCTTATATTGTTTTCTTCGTAATACCTGTGCCTGCAATCAAGCTGTTGTTCCAAGCATTGTAGGAGTCCCTGTTCAAGCAGCTCAAACTGTTGTAGTAAGATCTCTGTGTACATTGTGATTTACAATACTACAATGTCAGTCGCAATGTCACCTCAGGATGTGAGTCCACTGAACGGAATCTTCCACAATGTACCCTGGCAGGAGATGCAGAATAAAATTATTGATTTTCAGGTGTTGGGGACTTTAGGAATGATGAAAGACAGAAGGGTCATCAAGAGGCAGATGATTTTCACAAGAATAGTCCTGATAGTGGAAAAATTTTGACCAGTCATGGAAAAGATGTTATTGCCACACTGTGGGGATTTTTGTTTGTTTTGTTTTATTTTATTTTATTGGAGTTTTATATTGCGCAATATTTTAGGGATTCCATTTCTTGCTAAATTGTTCAGTAATAGTGGGCATAAATACGCTACATTTTTCTAGAGGGGGATTTTGTGTCCTTTTTCAGTGAACTGGCAGTGAAAAGCCAGTTAGTACTGAGCAGCACTTTACTCACTTTCCCTGATTCTAAGACCTGCTGACCTTAAAACTCTATATTTATATCAGTGGGGTTTGGTCTGCATTTTTTCATTCTGATAAAAATTTGAAGCAGTTAAATTCCACTTCCTAAAGCCAATGTGAATGAATAAAATGGAGAGTCCAATATTTGCCTAGCCACTTGAGCCACCTGTATGACCAGTGGTTGGAAAGAGTTGAAATGTCACTAATTAAAGAAATCATCAGCAGAGAGTAGCTTTTTCTCCCCCGGTGTTGCTGTCCTCCATTTGAATTGCTATACCTGAGATGATTTAGTGGCTGGAAAGTTGCCCAGCTGAAAAGGACCTGGTGGTGCTGCTCAGCATCCATCTGAAGATGATCCAGCCTCGTGCCCAGGTGAACAGAGGCCAATGGCATCCTGGCCTTTCTCTAAATAGGAGCATGTCCAGAGGAGCACAATGGAGTCGGTAAAGGATCTGGAGCACAAGTCCTATGAGGAGCAGGTGAGGGAGCTGAGGTTGTTCAGCCTGGAGAAAAGGAGGTTCAGGAGAGACCTTATCACTCTCTACAGCTGCCTGAAAGGAGAGTGAGGGTCAGCCTCTTCTCCCAGGTAACAAGTGACAGGACAAGAGGGAATAGCCTCAATTTGCACCAGAGGAGGTTTAGATTGGATATTAGGAGAAATTTCTTCATGGAAAGGATGGTCGGGCATATGGAAACAGGCTGCCCAGGGAAGTGGTGGAACTGCTATACCTGGAAGTGATCCAAAACTGAGTGGATGTGGAAGCTGGGGAGCATGGTTTGAATGATGAATACCGTGGTACTAGTTTAACAGTTGGGCTCGATGATCTTAGACATCTTTTCTAATCTTAGTGATTCTATGATTTTGTGATTCTATCGTTATAGAATTTATACAGTCTCTCTTTAAACGTGTTAGAAGAATTCTGAAATCATTATTTGTATGGGGTAAAAGGTCCGTTTGCCATGTGTTTTGGAAGTCCAGTGTCGTGTCTTGAGATAACTGTAATCGTGTCTGTGTTGGCAGTCAGCCATGGTAATAACTTTGTCATTTTAGTTCATTTGATTCCTCTATTCCTTCCTGGGTTGGTTCCTGTATTGTAGGAAAAGCTAGTTTGTCCAGTGGAACCTGTTTAGATAACTTCTTCTGTTTATGCAGCAGAGACCAGAAAAGGAGGGAAAACCAGTAGTAGGTACTGTGCTGGTGAATTTAGAAGAGTTGTGAAGAGGAAGCTTCACAGCAGGGTGGTAACAGAAACAACGTTAATTCTGTTTTGTTTGACTTGCCTTTAAGTTGTTACTAACACGACAGTGGGAGGTCAACATAAACTTTGTATATGTGTGTGGTTTCAGATTTACTAGTCATAAGATTACCTTAGTTTTGGCCTCTCTGGTTTCCTGTTTCTAAAATAAAGTTCTTTAAAAATTGCATATCTGTGGTGAGAAGGAGTTATGCAACTGTGCCTTATGCAAACCTCTACACTAAATAAAAGCAGATTGGTATACCTGGAGCACTTCAGTTGTACAACAGTTTATGTAGTTTTGCAATTGCACCCTCATGTAAACAGAACCGTAGAGAGGAATAATCATAGATGGAGAGTGAAGGCCTGAGAAGAAATTTTACTCATTATTCTTTCTTTTCTTTTTTTTTTTTTTCCATAATTAGTAAGTATCTCTGCCCTTGAACATGACATCTGCACTTGCAGAAAGTTTAATTGCTTCTATAATAATTTTGTACTAGAAGAAACTTAAATGTTGAATTTAACCTAGTTCAAGTGGCAGAAGGGAGTGAGAATTGTCCTAGGAGATGTGGTGTTACAAAAAAAGAAATCTAAAAAAACACACACTTGTACAGACACAGTGCCAATACAGGCTATAAACCTCTGGCAAACTCCTCATTAAAATAAACATTTTAAAATATGTAAGCTAACAATTCGATGCCATCTTGTGAATGGATGACTTTACACTTTTCCCTCTCTTGATATGTTATAAAGATAATAATGACAATTTTAGTTGGAAATTGATTATGTTTTACAATTTCCTTACTGCACACAGGGATTTAATACCTGAAAAATATTTGCATCCTTGATATCAGTAGTGGAAAAATATTGTAAAGATCTCTAATTGCCTGAATGTCAGCAATTTATAAAATGGGAACACTTGTCCTGTAGTAGAAACCTAAACTAAAAAACTTTTGGAAAAATCAAGAAGTCAAAAATCACTGCAGGAAACCTAGTTGCATATCCCCTTAATCTCTATAGTGATGTGATATCAACAGAGCAGTTTTCTGTTCTACCGTAAGTTAAACAGTATTTTTGGGGATGGGAGTTTGTCAAGTTGGTCTTCCTCCTTTCATGATGTCACTGTAGGGTGGAGAGTAAAATTCACTGTTTTGAATTAAGTGACACACTTTGCTAGAGGCTTTTAAAAAACTTTTTTTTTTTTTGTTTTTTTTTTTGTTTGGTTTTTTTATTTTTTTGCCACTGGCAATCCTAAAGCTTCAGTCATCTCCAGAAGGATGGGTGACAGCCTGAAACAATTCCTTCAGGAATTCTCTGAACTAGAACATCAATATGTTCTGTGAAAGAAACCTAGAGTCATGAAGGATGTAGAAAAATTGTCATCGCTTTAGAAGTTTTTGCTTAATACAACAAGGAATATAGATACAGATGCTGTTCCTGTTTTAAACACATTACAGTTTCAGTGGTTTACAGATGAAGTGAACTGTGCAAGGTAGTTCTGGACTGCTGTTAAGGCAGTTGCCAAACTAAACTAAGGCTATAGTGCTGAAAACATGGTGATTTAGCTTTATTATGGCAGATAGTTTCAGTGAAAAGCTGTCAACAGGAGTGCTCTGCTATTGAATTTCAGCATAATAATATGTTTTCTCAAGGGCAGAGCCAAAGGGCGCAGGTAGGGTTTTGGGGTTTTTTTGTTTTGTTTTGTTTTGGGTTTTTTTGCCAGCTCTTTGATTCTGCAGCTGCTTTTATAAAGGATGTTACATCACCTGTTATGTTAAATCCTAAATGACCATGGTGTCTGGAAAGTACAGAAGTTCAAAGCTGATACAGTCTGTGTTTTTGCAAATATGTCTGAGGTTTTTCCTGGCTTTTACCCACAGATCTGGAAAGTTAGCTTTTACTAGAGACAAACTTATCTAGAGTTAAGGTGTGTGTACACCCTGGAGGAGCTCAGTGCCTCCTCTGCTGGTTTAGTTGCAGGTGTGTGTGCAGTTCTCTGATGCAGCAGAGTGAAATCGGGGCTAAGTCTTGCAAACCCAGGAAGTAGCAGATATTTACCTTTTTCATCCTTCTCTTCTTTTGAACTGAAAGCAAAAGAACCTGCTGTATGTACATTCACTGTTTACAAATACCTTTGGTTTTGTATTGATGTGAACAACAAGGCCACTGAGTGGGGTATGGAAATCAAACACCAATGCTTGTGTAAGTTTTGTAAATGTATTTCTAAGCACTACTGTGTTCTAAGCACTCTGTTGTGTTGAGTGTCAGAGTGTTGACACACTTCAAAACACTGAGCCCTCCACCATAGCTCACTTCTACTCTTATGCCAGAGTATTCATATAGCTAGTGCAAATTTTTATGAAGTTTTCTTCTTATGAAGTTTAGTGGTGTTCAAACTTTTCCATTTGTGGAAGCAGTCTACAGAGCAGAGGTCCTGTCTTGGTTATGCTGGCAGTGGGCACTTGCCAGCTATGGTTTCTCAGGCTGAACATCACTGCTTTAGATTATGGGGAAAAGTGTGTGCTGCAATTCTTTCTCTGTTGTGAAAATGCAAACTGGGTGCAGAGAAGAGGGAAGATGTATTTGTGTAAGTGGAGAGTGTTGATTACAACACTTGTTTTCTATGCTAGGAGACAAGTAGTGGTTGAGAGGGATGAATTCTTTGTAGTGGTTTTGTCTGTAGTGACTGCTGCAAGTTTCTATGTAAATTATATGTTTATGTGGTAGAAACCACGTAAAGATAATGGCCAAGCTTCAGAGAAATCACTTGCAGACTTCCCTTTTCTTTTCTTTTCTTGGCTGCCTGCGGCCGCATGGAGCTGGCCAGTGGAAAACTGGTGGTTTCATGAGTCCATTATTCTTTGATTGTGAATGAATATATTCATATATGCACATGCAAGTATGCAAACATAATCTCTCGCTAGGAGCAGATTGTTCTCAATCTAATATAGAAAACCAGGGAACTGATCTTTCTAAAATTCCAATTTTCTGTTTTGTTTCTTGTGTTTTCAACCAGAAACGTATCTTGCTAGAAAATTGCTAAATACATTGCTTAATGTTTTAAATATTTGGATTCTCTTAACTGACCACAAGCTTCTTCCCAATTCTGTGCTGCTTGGCCTATATGGTGTTTCTGAATACAGTCTGATTTTCATAATGCCTGTGTAGCTTGGTTGAATGTGAACAGGAGGATTTTAGTGGTGAAAGATGTTGAGAACACAACAAAGTACTTTAAACATGTCTGCAGATGACTGAAAACACAATTTGGAGGTAATTGTCTAAACTTATGTAATACCAGACTTTGGACTTATTTCTAGGTAAGATGGATCTGGTAATGTATATATGGGAGTTTTGGTATGAAATTTCTCTTTAATTACAGTTTTCCCCTGATTCTGGGGAAAGTTCACACCTCTTTCCCCAAAATGCTAAATGACACAAATAAAGACATAAAGTCATCCCATGACACCAAGCCTGTGTTTCTTAAAATACTTAGAAATATGCTTGAGATTACATTCATATAGCAGTACCTAAAGCCAAGCAGATGACTGTTTCCAGAATCAGGCTGAAAAATCACAAGGGAGAAACGGAATCCATAACCCAGTCTCAGACTTTTTTTTTTTTTTTTTAAATCACTTTTCCTTCATTTTTAAGTTGCAGGTATTACTGTATCTGTCCTTAGTGTTGGACTTGGAATTATGGTACCTTTCTCTACCCTCTTTCTCCACTTGCTGACCTTTTGGGGTTCATATGCTTGAGAGTTGGGCTGATTCTTGCTGAAGTCTGGGGGTTCAGCCTTAAGGAGGGGTTGAATGAAGGAAACTGCATATGTTTGGCCAGTTCCTGCTAGCTGGTAAATTGAAATTGCAGCTTTTACTGCACTTTACTGCACAAAGTCACACTTGGTTAAGCCATATGGTATATTGTAGTTGTATGTCTTTTCATGGTGTGGGGTTTTTTGGTTCTGAAATATTTTATGCATGGAAAAGGTCACTTTTAATTGATTTTATTACGGCTTGGTTTAATTGAATAATTGCATGCCTTTTGTTTTGCAAGGGTTATAGTATTTCACAGAAATTTTTCCCTTTAACTCTCTTCATCCAACAAAGTAGCACATAAGTTTTGTTCTCTGTGTAGCCACACTCTTTTCTGATTCTGACTCGTGTCCTGGCACTCCTTGAATGCTCTAGGAGATGTTTTAGGTTTTGATGACAGTTATTTGAGATTTCAGTAAGATTTTGAGATTTATAAGTACTTCTTTTTAACAACAGGATGCGAACCTGGCTCAGGCCCTCTCCAATAATGGCCAGTGTGCAACCAGGCCATTTTTAGGCCAAGGAGCATAACAGGAGAGTAGTAGACTTCAAATTCCATGGGTATCTTTAACAAGGGGAGTTTGCACACCCCACCCCTGCAAAAAAACATTCTGGCCTCTCTGTTTGCATGGCCCACAGGCGTAGCTGTGTCCATTCCTGCTCTTTCCCTTCCAGGCAGCTCTGCTGGTGCTGCTGTCCCAACTGATGCTGCTGTGTAGGTTCTGACAAGGGGCCTGCCCAGAGCGGTGGCATTTCTGCACCAGGACTGGCCGAACACAGCAGTTTGGCTGCGTGTTTGGAGAAGTCCTGTGCCAGGAGCTGACGTGTGTGTGATGCCACTGGCTCGGCCTGGGGAACTCCAGTGGGTTCCATACATGCTCGTGGCAGGCACTGTGAGCTGTGTGTTGCCTAATTCCGTGCTGAAATAAATTCCATTCTTTTGGATTGTGCTCTTACCAGACACTTTTAACAGCCAACTTTCCAACTCACAGTTCTATTTTGAAGAGTATCACCGTGCTTTTGAAGTGACTTTTGAAATGCTTTCGGGTTGTGCCTGGCCTGCAGTTTTATGGGTTCCCACATCCCTGTCAGATCTGAATCTCTTGGTGTTTCTCTTGTTTTATAGTTCCTCCTAAAGCTGGAATACTTGGAGCAAGAATTTTCTTTCTGGTTTTCCCTTTTAAATTTAAAGCAGCCTAATTATTTTAATGTAGACAGCTTTTAAAGGAGGGAACTGATGCAAGAAAAAATCGTCAGTATATTGTTGCTGCTCCTTTCTACTTAGTAAAGAGACCATGGAAAGTTGAAACATCACCTTTTTTAACCTGTTTGGGGTTTTTCAAGACATAAGAATGCCTTGACAGGGAGGTTTTTTTACAAAGACTAAAGCATTGTTATAGTCTATTTAAACTGGTTTTGTGAAATTTTCTAAGTGCCTGAGAACTGAGTTTGCAGAGATTCAGCCCCTAAAATGAGCCATTACTGAGTATTTAAATGGTTGTTGTCCAGAGATTTGCATTACCCAACAAAAATCGCTTTATCCTCTGTCTGCTGCTTATGCTTTGCTTCACTGGTGTGTGTGGTATCAACATTTTGTTAGTTTCTCCTGATTTACTGGGTGTTCTAAGAAGGTAGTGTACCTAAGTTGTGAAACTATGGTAGTAAAAGCAAAATTAAGAAAAAATTAAGTCTTCTTTTTTGTCACAAGTGCAAAAATTGAGATAAACATGTTTTATTTACTCTTGGGGGTTTTGCCTCTGTTAAGGAATTTTGCAAGAGGAATTGTCCTTGATTTCACTTCAAAGTGTCAGCAGTATATGGGATATTTATTTGTTTTCTGTGTTTCTCACTGAGCTCCTTGTCTCTTGAGATTTATAAGAAGTCTCTTTCTTTTCTCTTCTATCATCCATTGCAGGCAGTTCAGTTTGTCCTTTTTATGCCCAGAGGTTTCAGGTTTTTAAAAACTGCTGAAGTTAATTAGGAGCATAAGATTGCATATTATTAGCAAATCTCTCAAAGTACTGTGTTGCTGTTTATCTGTAGTTCAAGAAGTAAAAGGACATTTGAGGGTTACAGTCTATTTTCCTCATTTGGGAGGTTAACCTTGCTCCTCATTGGGAAATATATACAAAATGCAGACTTACTCATTCAGGAAGTATGCTGATTTTATGTTAAAGTAGCCAGTGACAAGTTTGATCTGTGTTCTGGCTTAATATCTAAATGTTCAGCATGTGCCCATTGAAGTTGCTTGTTGCAGAAATGCACAAATATATCACGAGCATCTGACCCTTATTTAATTAGCTAATTCTTACTTCACTAAAATATGTTTAATTCTTCTTGAAATCAACATCTGGTGTTGTGTCTACATAAAATCATGTTATCCTGCATAAAAAAAAAAATTCCAGTTCTGTCTGAAATTAGACTGAGAGTCTGCAAGTATAAATTCTCTCATTTTGTACATCAAGAAAAGATATTACATTTTAGCTTATGGCAAGAGAATGTTATTTTTGTTCTTATTTTAGAACAGTGTATATTTTACACGTGCTTATGTATTTCTTTATTTATTCTGGATCTGATGTGGCATCTGTACCGTAGAATAAAATTGTTACCAACAGTCATGCTGATTTGAAAATAAAGTGAGTGCTCTTTTTTCTTCTCGGGCGGTGTGTGGAGATGTGCATTTCTGTCCCATCATGTTTTAGTCTCTGTGGTTTTACAGCATTTTAACCCTACCTTTGTACTGGAGTTTTGCTGACTGAGAAAAATCAACTAGGTAGCATTGATTCCTTTGTAATAGGAATAATAGCAATCTGCAAATTTTATGAAGACTGGATAACTAAGTTTCTTGCCTTTCTCTTTGTTCCTTAGCTCCAGAAGAAAAGGATGCCATTAAAGGACAGTATGAAAAACTCATGGATGCTTACGGCTGCTTAGGAGAACTTCAGCTTAAATGTGGTAAGTCACCATCTGTATGCCTGAGATTATAAAATGCCCAGACAATGCTAAATTACAATTAGTGGATAAAGTTGTCTAATTCCTTAAATTGTGAAAGCTAGTTGCACTTTGTCATGTACAGTCTGGAAAATATCTGTTTCTTTTTCTATTTTGGGCCAAAACCATCTCACCGAATGATGGATTGACTTTTTTGTAATTTGTTTTGTCTAACATTCTTAGTTGCCTGAAGATAATTGCCATTCTTCTTTCCCTGCCACATTTGTCTGAGGCAGGCTATGGTTTCCTAATTCCTCTCTTCTTTAAGGATCATGTTTAGACACCGATTATCATGGTCATCTGAGAGTGCAGTACTACAGATTGCCAGTTCTTGCTATTATGCCTAATTGCCTTTAATCATTCATACGGATAAGGACTGGCAGAAGAAGGCCTCTGGCTTCAATTAGTATAGTAAGGAATGTTTATTGTCATTGATGGAAATTTTTGTAGAGCTCGGGAATTTTGAATTAGCAAAGGATTTGTTATTACACTGCCTGCAGGAATGTTAATGAAAATAACATGTTTTAAGAAGAAAACTGCAGTGATTGATTTGAAGATAATAGGACCTTACATAGTACTTAAAAATCACTGATGATTTAGATGCATAAATAAAAAAGTACTATACATGTTGTTACAAGGAGCCCTAATTTTCACTTGGACAAAGGACAAGACTTTTCCATATAACTTCATGCTTGGTCAAGGAATCTACCAAAGGCAGTGGTGGTGTGAGCACTGGTATATTTAGGCCAGTAGATAAAATTGTGCCTTTTTATACCCTGCTTAGCATTTTGCAGCTTGAGAAATATGACTTGAAACTGACCTGAAGAGGCAACTGCAATTTGAAGGATTTTTGTGTCATAATTTAAAACTGTAGGTCCATCTAGTCTTTATAAATGAATGTGGACTTTTTGTTTGTTTTGTTTCTTGTGGAGTTAATTAGATATTTCTCTGGAGATTTATATTAACTTGCTAATGTAATTTAAAATGGAGGACTCATGATTAGTTTCTCTTGGCAGTTGGGTCTGTTTTTCTTCATAGGCATCTAATGAATCCTGTTGTAGTAATAAAGGAATGTAGTTATTGAATTCAGTCTCTTCAAGCTACAGATAAGGATAGTTTTTGTATGTACTGTGAACCAAATATATCGTTTTCATCTTCATGCTAAAAGGTGAATGATTTCAAATGGGGTGTGAAATATTCACAGCTTTGCTTTTTGTCCTGTCCTTATTTCTTCTTGAACAACATATGCTTAACTTCAGTGCTCTGAAAGTGTGAGGTTTTTCCTTTCTGAGCTTTGTCACTGTACCTCTGCTATATTCTAGTATTAGATTACAAGTTCTGGTACAGAACTTGCTTTGGATGAGATTGTTAAAATTTAGTGAAAAATCAGAGGGACATGTTGTAGTGGTGGTAAGTGAAGGTAAGCAAACATTTTCTGCTTTTCAACATGTTTGAAATAGCAAATCTCTTTGCTGCTATCTCACTATTCAAGACAAAGTCCAGGTTTTTGTCAGACTGGTTTAGACCTTCCATCTTAAACGCAAGTTCCATCCTTTTAGCTATTGCTTATGTAAAAAATGTACACTACAAATTAATTGTACTGTGTTTGTGTGGCAAGGTTTGGTGAGCAGGAGGGGCTACAGGTGTGGCTTCTCTGAAAAGCTGCTGGAAGCTTCTTTGAAAAGCTCTGTGTCCAATGGAGCCAATGCCAGCTGGCTCTAAGACGGGGGTGCTGCTGGTCAAGACTGGACCCATCAGCAGCAGTGGTAGTACCTCTAGGAAAACAGATTTAAGAAGGGGGAAAACCCCTGTCCAGCTGAAGCTGGAAAAGAGCAGAGTGAGAATTTGTGAGAGGAAAGCTCTGCAGACACCAAGGTCAGCAAGGGAGGAAGGGCAGGAGGTGCTCCAGGTCCTGAGCTGAGATTCCCCTGCAACCCATGGTGCAGAGCATGGGGAAGCAGCCATGCCCTGCAGCCCATGGAGATCCATGGTGAGGCAGAGATCCACCTGCAGCCTGTGGAGATCCATGGTGAGGCAGAGATCCACCTGCAGCCTGTGGAGATCCATGGTGAGGCAGAGATCCACCTGCAGCCCGTGGAGATCCATGGTGAGGCAGAGATCCACCTGCAGCCCGTGGAGGACTGTGGTGGAGCAGAGATCCACCTGCAGCCCGTGGAGGACCCCAGGCAGAGCAGGTGGATGCCTGAAGGTGGCTGTGGCCCTTTGGTAGGCACACACTGGAGCAAGCTCCTGGCAGGACCTGTGGACCCAACTGAGAGAGGAGCCCACGCTGGAGCAGGTTTGCTGGCCAGACCTGTGACCCTGCAGGGGATCCAGCCTGGAGCAGTTTGTTGCAGAAGGCCTGCACTATGTGTTAGGGACCCACACCGGAGCAGTTTGTGAAGAACTGCAACACATGAGAAGGAGTCATGCTGGAGAAGTTCAAGGAGACTGTCTTCCATGCTGGAGCAAGGGAAGGGTGTGAGGTGTCCTCCGCATGAGAAGAAAGTGGCAAAGACGATGTGTAATGAATGGATCACAGCCTCCATTTCCCATCCCCCTGCACCACTGGGAAAGAGAAAATTTGGAGTAAAGTTAAGCCTGAGAAAAAGGGAGGGGTGGAGGAAAGTGTTTTGCTCATTGTCTGTTTCGATTAGTGATAAATAAAACTAATTTCCCCAAGTGAGGTTTGTTTTGCCCATAACTGCTAAATGATCTCTCCTTGCCCTTACCTCAACCCATAAGCCTTTCCTTTTTTTTTTCTCCTCTGCCCACCTGAGGAGGGGAGTGACAGCAGCTTTAGAGGGCACTTGATATCCAGCCAGGGGGAGTCAAATGACCACAGGATTGCAATGCAACTTTTCCCTTTTTTGTGTGGTGTATTTTAGCAGCTCTGAACGTAGGCATGATTGGCTAGCTCTTCACTGAGCTTCGGCGATCGCACAGACTTTGTTCAGGAGTATCGTAACTTTTTCTGACTGCTGGAAACATGTGGACCATAAGTATTAAATTAGCTGAGAATATTTGTGAAAATACATTCCACTGGGATATTAAGAGTATATTTGTAAAGCAGAAGGGGAAACTTTTTGCCAAGACATGAAAGATGTCTCTGAACATTTTAATTAATCTGTAAATATCGCTACTTAGAAATCCAAATAAATCACATTGTATGCCTGCCAAAGTAGATCGTGCTTTTCACAAGAAAGTAGATGAAATATGTGAAACTGACTCACAAAGTTAATGTTTCCCACCAGTAATAACATTCACTTCTGTGTACTTATGTCTGTTAACATGACTCACTAAGTTCTTCTGCTTTCTTTTGTGAGATGGATGGCAGCAGAATGAATGGTACAGTGTCTCTGAGCTGTACCTCAGCCAAGATTTTGCTGCCAAGGAAGATCTAGCAGTGACAAATACATCTTAAGCAAAGTGTTAAAAGAGCTGGCTTTACAGTAGGTTTTTTTTTTCAGATACTGTGATGTCAGGAAGAGAAGCATACATGAGGGGATATCTTAACACCAAAACCACATAGGTTGTTTGGTTTAATACAGCTGCTGTATTTGGGGAGGTATTCTGAATTAATTTGATTATGTATATACTGTCTCACTCTTGTACATATATACAGTGTGTAGTTGAAAGGAACAAATTTCAAAGGCAAAAAAGACAGCTAAGTACCTGTCTTCTGTTCATTTTGCACATTTCCTAAAACTATAATTGTATTTAGAAGAAGGAGAAAGAGGAATATCTTTGAGAATAATATGGTAGTTTGGAAAGTCCTGTCTCTTCACAATTCTGCTGTAGATATCCTCAGGAATTTTCATCTAGGTGGTTAGAATATACTGCTCTGCTGTGTTCTGTTACTATTTTTGAAGACAGATGAGAGGCAAAATTGGTTTTTAGTGGACTGTAAAATGGAGTGGAGTATGTGTGGAATGGAGATGGAAAAGTCTGATGGAACATAAGGCAATGGCATGACTGTGATGAAATGGAGAAAGAGCAAAAATTGGAGAAAATCCATTTTGGAAAGAAAATGCAGTCTTGAGAGAAATAGTTCAGTTAAGAAGGACAAAATAAGAATTGAAAATTGACTCCTTTTCACTGTAGCTCAAAATAGGCAACACTGAAATAATTCCCTAAGCTGCAGGGGAAACAATTGCCTTGAGTCATGTAGACAGGTTAAATACAGAAACTGCAGCTTATTATTGTACAGTGTGACGTACCAGAACTGCATTTCCTGTTCAACTTGGATAAAGGCAGTTGGTTTCACAGGAACATTTGAAAAAATTGATGGAATTTATTAATGTCTTCTTTCTGTACTAAATATTCTTCATCCTCTGCCTCTCTTGTGCAACCTAATAAAAGGGCATTCAGCACATATCACTGTGAGCAAAACATTTCTTACATTTCTTCAAAAGTGTTCTTTACAGATTGTTGTACCGATTGATTGCTGTAATGGGGCAAAATAATGATCTTGGTCACAATGCATGAACATTTGTACCCATTTATCTGAGATCAAAGTTTGGTCCATAAGCTTTGAAATCATTTTTTTCTTTAGTACTGTATGTGGATCTTGCTTTTTCATAGATGTGTTGCTGTCAAAATCATGACCAGTAAGGATCACTTCACTTCTTGATCTAAAATTATTTCTGAGATTTCTTTAAAACATTCCAGATTGCATCCAAAGGACAGGAAGGACATTTCTACAGTTGTGACCTTCAATTGCAGTTCTTACATTCCTAAATCACTTTCATCTATGTGTACCGTTTAGAGAGGCTAATATGAATCAGGATTGTACATTAAACTACTTTTGTAAGTTAAAGGAAAAAAAAAGATTTTTATTTTCCAAGGTGGGGGTATGGTAAATAGTCTACAGCTGATGTGGTTGGTGATTGGTACCAAGTGAAATTGACTCGAAGAGACAACTGCAATCTAAAGGATTTTTATGTCATAATTTAAAACTGTAGGCCCATCTTGATGTTGCTGGTAAAGAAGAGAAAGACAGCAAAAGCCTTCTCTCTGTGTAGCTGTATTGCTTAGCAGTGAGTAATTTCTTACACCTTAATGGAGACATGAATAAAAGATGAATATTGGAGCAGTGTTTTGGCAGCATTAATTCCGCTGTGTGAGGTTCTAAAAAGGTGAAAGGTTGACAGGAGCATTACTTCTGTTCAGAACCCCATGGCTACATCTGTACTGTGAATAAAAACGGGCAGGACACAGGCACAGAGCACTGTCAATAGGATATTGTGATTAGCTTGTTCCCTGTGCCAAGAGGGCGTGAACATCAGGCAAGGATCTTCCTCCTGCAGACAGTGCAGTAATAGCCCAGAGCTGGTTCCCAGGAGCACTGTCCAAATGACACCTGGAATGAAAGTGCTATCAGAGGATGGGGCTTGGGACTTTTTTCCAAGGTACAGAGTCCAAGATATTTGTGTTAAGCTGGGGCTGTAGTGTTATAGAGTTTCTGCATTGTCTGTTTTGCAGCATATCCTGAGTGATTTAAGCAAATAAGAGAGGTTAGAGTTGGTCTGAAGACCACTTCAGCTCACAGAGTAGCCTGGAAGGACCAAGTGGCAAAGCAAGCTAGCTTTATCATACCTTAAATCTCTCTTTTCATTCTTCTTCTCCAGTTTTCTGGGCTGTAAGTGTGAGCTCCTTTGCCAACCTGTCTCTGTTCAAAGGTATCATGAAAAGTGCATGATGGCTGCTCTGTAATTTGGCATACTGTAGAGAGACTTATTCTGTGTATATAGAACTGTAGAATGGCTCGAGTCAGAGGGGACCTTTACAGACCATCTACTTCCACCACCCCTGTCAGGGCTGGGACAGGGACACCTACCTGTAGACCAGCTCAAAGCCCCTTGAGCCCAGGTTGGAACACTTCCCAGGGGTGAGGCATCTGCAAGTTCCCTGGAAAACCTGTTCCACTGTTTCACTACTCCCATTGTAAAAGATGTCTTCCTTGTATTTAATCTTAACTTGCCCTCTCTCAGTGGAAAATGGGTCCCTCTTTCACTACAAGCCCTTGTGAAAAATCTCTCTCCATCTTTCATTTTAGCCCCCCCTTTAAATACTGAAAGGCTGTAATAAGGTTTTTCCCAAGCCTTCTTCAGGCTGAGCAATCCTGACTCTCTTATGTGAAGTTACTGCCCGGTGGCAGAAAAGTATCACAGCTTTAGAAAACCCATCTCCTTATACTTCGGGGACATATCTTCTTAGGTGTGACTGCTTTTTTGGAGCTTATTAGCTAGTGATTTAAGTGATTTAAGGCAGTAGAGATGGAGGATCTTTGAATGTGTAGATGAGTATCCCATTTGGGGATGAGTGGTTGAGTGGAGGAGGTAGTAAAAAGAGTTTACAGTCTCTGGTAAGCAAGAGCAAGTTTCCAGGTAAGGCAAATATTCCTGCTCAATGCCTTCTTAAACTAGAGGATTATTCTGTTTAGATCCAGTGATTTTCCACTGGTTATAAGCTCCTCAGAGGAGGGAGCCACAGGTAATAAGCACTGTATTATTAGGTTTTTGTTTTGTTTGGCTATCTTAATGTTGATTTTCTCATTTAATCTTTTCTGAACCATCTAGAAAAGCTTAAGGTCTCCAAAGGCAATGAAAGTACGGGTAGTCTTTGTCTCAACATCACACCCAGGCAGCTCTCCAGGTCCTTCACTACTGTTTTTTTGTGACTAACAAAGCTGACTGATATTAAGGCATATTAATAATGTTTCTATATATTGCTTCCATGGTCTTGTGAGTGAAATTTACTTTGAGCTGATCAGTTTTGCATGGTTTCAGCTAGGTCACTGAGGCTTTTAGTTCTCTTGAGAGACAGCTAACTCCTCCTAACCTTTTCTGGAGGTTGCAAGGCAATATTTGGTCAGTTATGAGCTCTTGTGGTGATAACTGATGTGTCTCCTACTCTTTATTCTTTATAATCAGGCAAAGTCATGTGCAAAGGAGGAATAAACTGTCAGTATTTCTAGCCCTCTGCTGCGATATCACCAGAACAGAAGACATACTTCTTGAAAGCACTTGAGAAGGAGAACACGGCACAGCATTGTTACAGAAAGAAATGTGATGAACAGAGCTTTTTAGTAAATACCACCTACACTGGCCTTTATACAAAACTAGAGTCAGCAGAACAGAATGAATAAGATCTAATCTCCCACCTTGTCCTGCCATTCCAGTCCCACGTGCCTACGCAAATATTCTGGCCCTGCTGAAAAACCACCCCAACTCTAGTTTCTGTAGCCAGCCTGTTATCTGAAAGCAAGGTCTCCCCTACTGGTGTTTCAGAAAAAGAATAGTTGTGTGAGAGCTAGTGTGCATTTCCAGAGAGTGGGTCACCCTGGAGGGTTGGAAAGTGATCCCCAGAAGTGTTCCCTTTTGCTCTCTGAAGCTATACTGTCCCAGATTGTCACTGTGCCCTTAGCTAATTAACTTGCTCTCGGTAGGTCAGCTGTTGGTTCTGCTGTGCTAAATTAATAAATTTTGGCTCATTTCCACCTTTTCTTACTAACTGGAGTGACTAGGATGACATTGTCTCGATTACAGGCCAATTTAAGTGAATCAAAGAGTTTCTTTGTAGCAAAACCAGCATTTCCATAAAAATTGTTCTACTGTTTCTTAATTATCATTTCAGAGAGAATGAGCAGAGGTCAAAATGGTTCTGTGTGCGAGAGATCTGATTACAGTGATGGTCTCGAGCTCCAAATTTATCTCTTAGTTTTGGGGCCCTGGAGTTCAGCTGCTTCATGATTTCACAGTTATGGCAGCTGTAATTGTTTCAGTGATAACTGAGGTTGTCATTGAATCATGTACATGCTTTAGTGATATAAAAAGAAAAATCTCAAGAATTGATAACACTGAAATTTTAAGAATGTTTGAACTTGCCCAGCTTCAGCTGAAGCTCTCTGTATGTTCTCTAGGGTGGTGAAATTGATTTTTTGAGTAGAGTCCCAATAGTTAGCACATTGCTCTTCATAAAGTCAGTGGGGAAAACACAGTCTAGTGCAGCAAAGGATGCCGATGGATGCATGTTGTGGAATATTGTGCAATTGCAGCCACTTAACTGCAGTTAAGAGCAATTCAGAAACGTAAAGAACGTGGCCTGCATGCCTGTTGTTCCTGTTTGCTCTTGTGAAGCAAAGACGCTGGCCTCTGCTGGAGCCCTGTTGGCACTGCATGTGACAGGACTGATGAGAAGCTGTGTCCACCTGGAAATAACCCTTTTGTAACTTGTCTGTCACTTTCTAGGTAACACCCGGCTGCACTTTCTGGTCCTGGTGACAGGCTGTACGTCGGTGGGAAAAATCCTGGACGCTGAAGTTTACAAAATTACTGCAACAGATTTCTGTCCCCTCCAGGAAGAAACCAAAGAAGACGAGCGCGTTACTGCCTTGAAGAAAATACTGAACTCTGGGATGTTCTATTTCTGCTGGCCTAATGCAGGCTCAAACTTTGACCTGACTGTGCGGGCTCAGAAGCAGGGTGATAACAACTATGAATCTGGTAACTCGTTCTTCTGGTTAGTACTGCATGTTATACCCGAGGCTTCTGTTGTCCCCACCTGTATCTTGTTGGTCAGACATTCTCAGAGGGAAATGAACATGTGCATTTCAAGTGCATCTCCTTTCATTTCACTGACATGTCCTTTTACAGGGCAGGTGGCTTTAATGAATTCATGGTAACTTGTGTTCAATTAAAATTAATCTCATAGTGAAGTGCAATTATAAGGTGACATTTTATGCTTTGAAGGGGGAAATGCAAGATATATGTTGCTCATACTACAGAAACATGTCTTTATATATCATTAATAGTTTCCCCTGCAGTCCTTTTTAATAATTTCCTTTAAAGTTATCTAATAGAAACCTGTGCTTGAACTGTTCATAAATTCTATCATTTGCACCAAAGTATCTGTTATTTTTTAAAAGCATATGTTTAAAGTCCGCTGTCTATTGTTTCAGTTATGTGCCCTAGTTTTTGTGTTGAAAGCATCAATATTAATTTGTTTACAGCTCAGTGCAAACATAAGTTGCACGAAAGAAAACTCCTGCAATACACTGTTCTGTGATTTTTACTTTCTTGTGCTTAGAAAGCAAAGAAAATTATCTAGTATTGTGGTAAGTATTGGTTGAGGGGAAGGGAGAAAACACAATGCTGGGTTGAAGTAATTCAGTTTGCTTTGCAAGTTTTGGCATAATGCTTGCATTTCTATACCCTTCCCCCCTCCCCTTCTTTTTAAACAAAAATATAGTCGCACAGCAGGTATAGCTGCTCTGGAAATAAATGAGGGTTTGATGTAGGTGGAAAATAACTGGCAGGGTTAAATGTGGATTTGCTGCTAGGATGTGCCATGAGGCTTGTGGCTCAAAGTAGGTGAATATTAAATGAGCAAAAAAGTTCATAATGGGTGATAAATTAGCAAGAGAGAGTAGTTCAGTTAGGCTAAATAATCTTTCCAGCTATTATGTGATTTTTGACTGGTAAGATCTAGTGGTTTGAGTTTAAAACTGAAGAAAGATACATAATAAACACCTGCTTTCAACTGTGCTAATGATGCAACCCTCTCTAAAAAACCAATGCTTGCATTACCAAGCATTGTCAAGTCAGACACATGGCAGAAATGAGTTGCACTCCAGTGATGAGACTGTTAAGATGGCAATATCCTGTAATAAAGAAACAATACTTAAAGCAACTCTTTTTTCCTGCTACTGTCTTTTGAAACTTTTCCTCTTGGAAGATAAGTATATTTGAACTTTCCTTCTTTGCAGCTTCTGCTAATCTAGAAGTAAATTCTGAAGAGTTTTCATTCTCCAATATGTTGTAGAACAGTGAAAAATGGTGACAACATCACTTAAAGGTCAAAAAGATGTTTAAAAAAATTATCTTGAAGTATTTAGGTGATGTGGGAAATTTCAGACTAAACAATAGATGCTTGAGGAAAGTAAAGAATGGGATAAATAGTTATACAATGAAAAGTGTAAGATGACCATGATTATAGGCAACACAACTTCCTGTTTAATGAACTGCAGCAACAACAAAAAAATTCTACTGGAATTTGCATGAGTGAGGCTCCTTTGGGAGTAGAACTGGGAGAAGGAGGTGGAACAGGTAGCAAAAATTGTTTTAGAGCTGCTTTTTCCATTACATGTTTAGATTAAAAATATAATAATGGCTTGCACCTTTTTCAGTTAAATGCTATACTCTAGAAGAGCAGTTCTTCAAGGGTTTCACTCTCTTTTACAGATCCTCTATTGAGCAATGCATTGTCATAAAAGATACTTTCCTGGCCCTCCTATGTGATTAAAGGCACATTTTGAAACATGAAATAAAGAAAAACATCATAATAGAAGAGACTAGCATAATTGTTAACTAGACATTACAGATTTCTGGAGTTGTTGATCTTGAAGGTTAGAACAGGTGTTCCTCTTCATTTTAGTAGCACTTCTTGTAATATCTCCAGTGACTTATAGATCCAGTTTCTACTTGGAAATTTTTTTTTCTGAAAATACTAGTGGATTTTGAACCAGTTCTTCATCCTGTGGTGAATGCTAAGGTCCAGACAGTACTCTTCCAAAAAAAAAGTAATTAGCTTGACAACGCTGTAATTTGTTAAAAAGATTACTAAATATAAATATCTGGTGCTGAAAGAGGTGACATTTGCATCTGAATTTATAAGACAAGTACAGGATATAAAGACAGCACCTTGGTGTTAGCTGTATAGTTAAAATTTGCCATGTTCAGTTCACTGTAGTAGTTCACAAGGGCTTCTTCCTGATATTTCCTAGGTTTGGGTAGAGATAAGGCACAGCAGAAAAAGGGTCATAAAACATTAATTGATTAAATTAGTGATAGTTGTCAGGCGGCACCCATGCCTGTCTGTTTGTTTTATTCAGTAATGTGTCTGTATGTTGTTGAACCTTTCAGGAACCAGCTATTGCATGTGCCCTTCAAACACTACCAGGTGAACTGCTCCGACTGGCTGCTGAAAGTGGTCTGTGGAGTGGTGGACATTCGCACTGTTTATGCTTCCCACAAGAAGGCAAAAGCCTGCCTCATCTCTCGCATCAGCTGCGAGCGAGCTGGTGTCCGCTTCCACGTACGAGGGGTCAATGATGATGGACACGTGTCTAACTTCGTTGAGACAGAGCAGGTGAGTGGATGTATCCAATGGCTTTGCATAATTTAGTCCACTCGTGTTTAATTGGGGCAGAATTCTCAACGGGAATCAAAGGAGCTCAACAAGTGTTTTTTTCAAGAATATTTAAAATAACATTGCACGGCAGATCTGCTTGTTCTTGTCCATTAAACATTTCTTTGCAATCTTCTCTTTTTCTCTGTTTTTGACTTTTTCATTCACACAGTTTTCACTAACTCTTTACATTTCTTTTCCTGAGTGCGAAGGTCTGGCCATTTGATACTGTAGTGAAATTTGGACATGGGTTTTTAAACCATTCAGGAAGGTGCCTAGAACAGGTGCTGGGACCTCATCTTTGACTAGTGAAGTTCTCTGTCAAAAAATCTTTCTCTAGTAAAGAAAATGTTGAAAAAATAACATATTCTCAGAGTCAGGCAAATTCCAGTTAACTGATTTTGGAGGAGACTGCTTTTATATTCCCCACTGGTTTGTGGGGCATTCTCTCCGGCGTGAGGTGGTATGACAGTTTTTATATGTACATGGAAAAAGCCTAATTTCCAGCTGATGCTGAGACAATTTATGTGTGAAATGCATGCAGCAGGCTCCTTTGATTGGCACAGCCAAACAAAACAACAGAGTCACTTGGTTTTATTGCACATGGTTTAGCTTGCTGCCTTGAAAGTCAGTAAAAAGCACTGGACCATGGAGAATCTGAAGCCTTCTGTGCCAGCTGGAGTGCTTTCTTTCTCAAGTACAGTCACCTTTTCCTTTTTGAACTGAAGTAGTAATTACCAGCAGTCAGAATCATTGTACAGAAATGGATCACTACCAGACAAATGGTTGGTAGTTTTCAACAAGGAGCGGGGGTTTGCTCCTACAGTTTGGTTCTTTTCAGCATCTTCTGGGGCATATTTGCAGAGTGTGTATACACACACACACACACACACACACACACACACACACACACACACACACATATATATATATATATATATATGGCATAGATTGTGTATGTATGTGTCTGTATATGTAGGTGCATGTACAATGAAAGTAGAGTGCTTATGTGGTGCTCATAAGGGGAGCATGAAACAGTGAGGGCAGCATAAGAGATGCTTGAGCTGTGTCATTGAGAGCCTGTGCCTGATGGCTGAGGAAGGCACCCCCTCTCAAAGGTGCCCACACTTTGGTGGGCTGACAGCACTAGTATTTCCTCATGGCAATGTGCAAACGTAGCAGCTCTCACCCAGTGAGCTCCTTCCTGTTATCCAACTGCATGAGCCAGGCATGCCTTCAGGCACCTGTTGGTCCAAAATCCAGCCATGTTTGGGTACTTTCCATGTTTCCTCTAAGATGTTGTCTTCCTAATACAGCTTTAACGTTTTCACCTGGTTCTGCCTAAAGACATATGTAGAGCTACCTTAGATTTGACATTGCTTTGATCCTCAGGAGGATGCCTGGAGGAGTCACAGACTGGTATTCCCCAGTCTGCTGGTGGGATTTGATTCCCAAGAGTGCTCAAGGCATACACAGTGTTACATAGTGTACATGTGTGACTTTGTGCTCAGTGGTCAGAGTTCTCTCTGGGGATGTGGGTGACTTTTTGCTCATGTCCCTCCTTTTCCTGATTTGCCTGCATTTTCAGTTAGGTTGACAGCTTTCCACTTATTGTTCAGGCTCCCACAAATTCTGCTTGTTGAATGTGAAGCTCTTCCCCTGCAGTGCTTGGGTCTCTAACGTCAGTCTCTGTATTCTCTGCTAATAATTCTCGTGTGCCATTGCTCCAAAGCAAAGTCAAGTCTTGCAACATCTACACCTTTCTAGAAAGTCTGTCAGTGCATTGGGAGACACAGCTATGTCTCCTTATTGAAAAGTCGAATTTTCCCCTGGAACCTGGGAACAGAAAAAGGGAGATCTGCCATTTTAAGTGATACCTGGTACATTCTGCTATTTTAGTTGAGTATCTTCTTATGAATATTGGTGCAAAGCACTAACCCTATTACTCAGGATTTGAAGAATGCTCTCTTGCTGAAATGCAGGAGAAAGAAAATTTTACAAATGGTTGTCAGCTTTTTTTTCAGTGAGTCTCACATTTGTGGCACTGCACTTAGCAGTTGACTTATTATGGGGAATACTTCTGCTATCCTGTTCACTAGGTGGGTCAGAAGTAGCTCACTTTATTTTGTTATATTCCTGGAGTTCATCATGTTATAAATGATTAGCATGAAAAATAAGGTGGCCTTTGCATTCCAGCAGAAAACTTGAGGATTGGCTCCTGTTGAGTGGCAAAACAGTACTTGACTGCTGATGCTTCCCTTAGCTGGGTCTGGGTTAGGCTCTTCACGGGAATTGCTGTGATTTGTTCCCATTCAGCCAGATGCTGAAGAGGGAGAACTGAAGGCTTTTGAGTGTTTTTTCAACTGGGTAAGCAATAGTGCAAGAATGAAATGGTTTAAGGGTGAAAGGCTTGAGTGGGTTCAGAATTATAGCAAGAGTTTGCAGTTTTTAAAGGGTTGTGTGTTTTCATTTGGTTTCTAAAACTGAAGAAAGAAGGAAAAGAAAGTTGCTGTTACTAAGGGTGCTAAACACTAGTTTTATCAAGCTGCATGTCCTAAGAAAGCAAAGTTGGGCTAACCACTAGAATGCCTGAGATCCAGTTCAAGCTGGCACCCCCTTGCCAATGGGAGGGAAGAGCCCAAGAATAAACTCTCTCCTACTTTCATAGTAAATGACTGACTAATCTCCTATGAGGTAATATCTTGGCTGAATAACATTTTGTTTCCATTTGCTGCAGGCTGTACAGTATAATGGCATGCTGGCTATGTGCTTTTATGGATAAATAGCATCCTAGGATTCTGAAAACCTAGGACTTTCCCCCCTTTGTAACAGTTTTCTGTTTTTAGAAGAGGGAGAAACAATTAATCTTATCTGCAGGCAGCTCTTTTATGCATAGATGATATGCTTTTGTCTCCCACTGAGTTGGCCTTGTGGCATTTCAGCTCTGCTGTGAGTCATTTTTTTGTGGGCTTACTTAACTGCTGTGATTCAGTGTTTGAGAAGAAGGGGGGAAAAGTAAAATATCTTCACTTTTGCTAAAATAAAAAAAAAAAGAACAATTTCTAGTTGTTCTATCTGTTCTTATCTTTAAGATTTTTGATCATTTGGCATGTGTCTTTATGAAGAGAGAAGAAAGAAAATATTATAAGAAACAGTTAAGGAAAAACAAAATTAAGGGAAAAGAGGGAAATCCCTTCAATGTGTACTTTCAGATTTGTTGGTAAATACTTTGTAATGGGATGTGGTAGCCCTTTCTACTTGCTGTGTTTGCAGTATTGCAGTTAATTCTCAAGTAGCTTTTAAATCAGTCTCTGTTTCTCAGTTGAGTTTAAATGTTTCCCTTCACCTTTTCTTCCTCCCCTAGGAATGCTTTGAAGTTGAGACTATGTTGCATTTTTGTAATTCTTTTCTTCTGATAGCTTTGAGGAACTAGAAATGCTTTCTTCATTTAGTTTCTCTGCCTGTTACTGTTTTACAGTTCAGCCCTTCTCCCAGTTATCCTCCACACAGTTATGCTAAAATCTTAGTATGTGGATTAAAGGAACAATTCTAATTAACCCAAGACAAATAAATGGTTTCAGTTTTTTCCCCTTCATGGAATTATTCCATAAAGAAAATTGAAACCTTGAGAAAGCATTAAAAGGAAATACCATGAATTTGAATTAACCTTCCTTTTCTTCCAATTCCAGGGAAAAAAAAAA
>VWZN01009794.1:179577-225405 GCA_013396955.1 Regulus satrapa | reverse complement strand
GCATGGATTAAGGAAAATTATCCCTATTTCACAATATCTCTTAGACTGTGTTGGATAGCTCTCCAGAGGAATGGATGCAATCATGTGGTTGATTTATTTTCTGGATCACATTTTAGTAGGACCCCAGGCAAGGCAAAAAGGATTACTCACAGAGAGGTATGTTTAGGCCATCTGCTGTCCATGCTCTCTATGTGGCAGAGCTGGGGATCCCCAAATAAGCCATCTGAGTATCCATTTCATCAGGGACTGTGTCTCTGTGTACTCCTTGAGTCTGTAATGAATTTTGCTGTTTGAAGTTGTGACCAGATGATTATTTATTTCTTATTAATGAAGCTGAGTGATGGAGATTAGTGAATAAACTATTCCAAACAATAAACGGGCACTGCGTGCTGGGATACAACTGTGTCACCAGTGGGTTGGCACAGTTGTTTGCTTCTTGCCCAGAAGGTTTCTAGCACTACCTGTTCATGAAGCTTGTTTACCAGGAATGATCCTTGGATTGCAGGGGCAAGATCTGTCCCTATGCAACAGAAGAGAAAGATTGAAAAATGTCCCTTTGAACTGTCAGTACTATCACCCTTGATCCTGAGCTGGAGAAAGAGACCACAAAGGGAGTCTAAGACCACAGAAGCTGAAAGGAAAACATGGCAAATTCTAGCACCAGAGGTCAGAGGCCAAGTAATCTATTGTTAAGGCAAATAGGTCTTCCACGTGGGTTAACTATCCAGTTGCTACAATGCTGTTTAATGGCAACCTGGTCTGAAAGTTAATGCTGTTGACTGGATTGGATTGGAGTGTGGGCCAGAACCCTTGAGATTAATGAAGTAGTCCTCAAGTGTTTTGAGGATTTGGTAGGAATGAGCATTCTCCCTGGGGTACATAGGCACCAACTTGCTGTCATTTTGGATCTAACACAAGAGATAAAACTCCACAAAGACAGAGATTTGGCAGTATGTATGATTCCTAATGACCAAATGTTGTCCCAAAAGTAACTGATTGTTGTTGAACTTCTAGAGATAAAACAGTATGATACTCTTGTCCATGAGAAAATGGAAACAGAGGACAGGAAAATTCTGGACATAAGGCATTTTACTTTTCTTTAAGTTTCTTTTCTTAAGGAACTGCTCATCTTTTGTCTAATACCTTAGAATAAGAAAAAGGGCTCTGCTAGAGGATGGGGTAATAAAGTCAAAACTAGTACAACAAAAAAGTGGGACAGATATGTGCTTATAGAAAACATGACATTGTGCACAAAAACTGATGAAGGCTGTGAAGAATATGAGGAAAGAAACTGTTCTTGTCCATGCACAAGCCACGAGGTTTGAATATTTTATTTATGAGTGTAATTTCAATTGAAATGTATTATCAGTGCTTGTTTAAGATTGTGGCTGCTAAGATTATGTCCATTCCTGATCTGGAAAATCATCTTAGTCTTTAAACCTGCTTGCTTAATAAGTCTGGTGGTAGGAAGTCTGTTGCACTAATATTGTGTGATCAAGAGACATGCACAACAGAAGGCAGTGTCAGGATCAAGGGTCATGTTCCTTGGAGTGGTGAATGAAGGCTAGTGGGTATTATTGAAATTGAGGGAAGATTTGCACAGTTATAATGCTTAATAAAATGGTTAGAGTCTGTTTAGGAAGGAATGACTGGCAGAAAAGTAATTTTAATGAGTCTCTCATTCATTAAAAAAATATTAGGTCTTTTTCCAATTTGCTGGCAGCTTAGAAGAAAATAATTTTGGATTCATTTGGGTTATGAGAATGAAGTGAAAGGATTGTGAAAGACCGGAGAATTGCTCCAGAGAACAGAATGATGAGTCCTCTAAGCAAATGGGGAAAAAAAATTTCTTTTCTTGTGAATGACTGTGTTGGAGACACTGTGTTCCCAGTTCAAAAACCTCATCTAATTCCTAAAAGCTACATGTCAACATACATTAAAAATATCAGTTTCTTTAAACTGCTCTGCTATCATAGGAGAGTCCTGTATTAGACCTCAGCTTGACAGAGGATCCCCCAGCACATCACATCAAGGTTTAGACATGCTGTTTAGGTTACAGGAATGATCAAATAGTTTGAATATTTTGATTATTGTTCAGTTCTCTAAATGGGTAGCTTAATAGAGCAGAAAACAGAAGAGGTAATAGGTCAAAACCAGTGAACAGAAAATATGAGTGGTACTGGTAACAAACATCTGTTAACTCACTAATAAGTGGAAATAGAGCATCTGTTAATGCAGAAATAAATGTTTGGTCAGTATTTTTCTTCTGTATTTGGCAGGAAGACCATATATTCATGGTCTGTAACTGAGGCAATACTTTCCATTTAAACTGTAACTCAGAAGTATGTTAAACTGCAGGTACTGAATTAGAATTACTTAATCATTGGGTCTAGAGATTTGCAGCTGGATCTAGAAGAGCTGGTCAAAGAAATACTTGAGCTGTCAGTTTTGCAGTTAGGTGTGGAAACAGGGACTTCCCAGAATATTGTAAAGAAAATTGATTCTCTATTTGAGAGGCCACCTTGTACTTCAGGTAAGCTTTGTCTGTATTTGTCATCATCAGATATTTCATTTTTACTCATTTATTGCTAGATGATTGTCAAAATTTTAAGTAGGCCAGTCCTGAACATTTTTTGGCATGGATTCAGGTCCTGATCTTGATTTAGTGTTATTCAGGATAATGCTGGAGCTGCAGTAGCACTATTAATTTGCTAGTAATATTAATTTAGTTTCTTTGGGTCTGTGTTGTGATTGAAAAGATGATTCAATGTGTAGAAGTCTCTGACTCATCTTGGCACATCCAGTCTCAGGGAGAATGTGGTAAAGAGGAAGAAGGTGGGGTTGCTTATTCCTCTTGTAGTCCAGCTGCAGGAGGAATGAACTCTTCTGAGCACAAATGTACAAAGAAAAGGTGGACCGGTGTGTTGCTATGGTAATTAGCTCCTGCAGTCAGGTGCCAATAATGTTCAGAAAACTTTACTGGGAGATCAAGCTTTAGAGCTGCATTACTCAAACTGCAGTTTCAGTACCCAGGCCTGGCAAAAAAGCTTCTCTGAGCAACCCCTCTCTTGCAGGGGGTTGTTGTTGTGCTAGGATGAAATGAAACAGAGAAAAGGATTCTTAATGCTATGGTGAGAGGTTAAAAAGGTTGAAAGATAGTTTTGCAGTACATCTGGGCTGGCTATCCTTCTAGCACTGACCAATTATATCTAAATACCTTTTTACTTTTTTTTTTTTCTTCCACACATGTAGCTCTATAAACTGTACATTGGTAATGCTTATGAAGATGAGGGGTCAAGGTCTGGCACTTTCCCTGAGCCAGCCGTGGGTCACATCTAGTGCAAACGCAAAAAGACCCTTTAAAGATCCTGAAAGACTCTTTAAAGCTGTAGAGAAATCCATTTTCACCTTCTATTCTATTTTCAGAGCTACTAGCCAGCTGGCAGCAGCTGTGCCAAATGATATGATGTGGTGAGTGCAGCTACCTGGATAACCTGGATACCATTCCTCCCCAGGGCTGCAGAGCAGTCATTGTCATGGATGAGATAACGGAGATGTGTATCATGTGTATCATGTATCCCCCGTGGAGAGCAGCCAGGATTCCACTGCTAAGTATAGGCCGGAGGAGCGAGCCGGGCTTTGCACAGTTGCTCTGTGGTCACACTGAATCTGAAGATAGTACATTTTATGCTAAGCTAACATAATGTAACACTTTGGGGACTGTGGATAGGGGAAGGCAAAAGGAGAA
This sequence comes from Regulus satrapa, assembly GCA_013396955.1. Classification (NCBI taxonomy): domain Eukaryota; kingdom Metazoa; phylum Chordata; class Aves; order Passeriformes; family Regulidae; genus Regulus; species Regulus satrapa. The sequence goes on along the minus strand of VWZN01009794.1, from coordinate 221,657 downwards.
ATCAGTCTTTGTACTTCGTATAGATTTGACCCACAATCAGCTGGTTAACAGTGATCATAAGAACATGTAAAGGGAGAGTTTGAGGTCTGGTTGGGAAAGGAGGTGGAGAATTTGGAACCTCTTGCTGTAAACCCCCTAGAAAAGAAGTAGATCAAATTGCTGTTCACTGTACCTCAGGGTGGGAGTGGCAAAGCTGCTGGTTTCACAGAGTTTTATTTGGATTCTCTGACAAGGCACAGCACGCAGTGAAATAAGAAATTGTAAATACAGCAGGAGATAAGCTTATCCCCCACCTGACGTTACCCATCATCAGTCACAAGGAGCAATGACATTTTGCACAGTTAAGTTTTGTGAGAGGGACAGCAGGAGAGTATATGCCTGGTCTTTCCGGGTGTCTCCACCAGTAGATCAAATCCATCTTGACTGTGGGTGAAAGATGTGGTGGTGTTTTAAGTTTTCTCTTGTTTCTGGTGAGAAGTGAATTGAATCTGCTGCGATGACATGAAAGCAAATACCTCGTGCTTTGTTCCACTGCCTGTGAGACTATGGAAAAGAGGCTGAGTGGTAAGTGGATATGGGGAGATACATGGTTTACTTTTTTTACCCTTTGAGTTCAGTGTCTTTAACTGTCACCTGATGAAGAGGCCACGGGCTGATAGATCTAACTGCAGAACTCCTTTCTTTTATTTTGTTTTTGCAGACAATTTACTTGGATGATGATGTTTCTTCCTTTGTGCAGATCAGAGGTTCTGTTCCACTGTTTTGGGAACAAACGAGGCTTCAGGTAAACAAATAATCAGAATGCCTACCTTGCTTCTCTGTCTTGCTACTTATAATTTAGAATTAACATAAAACATTTTTTTAATTCGTTTCAAAGTTCATTCTGTGCAAGTGCTGAGCTCTTTCATATTAGGTTTACCTGGTAGGAAATTTTGTGTGTTTAGATAAACAGAACTATGCCAGACACATGGCTATAGATAACTGAAGTTTAACATTTTAGTGTGTTTGAATGCCTCTACAGGGAACTGTTTGTAAGGGACTGTGTTCTAATGTTATAAACTTAGAGCTATATCTTTATAACATTTTCAATTTTATTTGAAAAACCTATTCCTCTGAAATGCCTAGTTGGCTTGATGTTATTGACCTCCACAGTGCAAGTGGAGTATCTAGGGATACCTGTGCTTTATAGGAGCATGCTACCTTGAAACAAAGTAAAATGTCTGGATGGAGTGTTTTTGAAATTTCAGTCAAAAGGGTGACAATGATCTAATCTGATATTTTGTGAGGCAGATGAAGGATTTCATCATGAGATTATTGCATCAAATTTAGTGGGTTACATATGGTCTGTGACTTGCAGTTTATGTACAGTTGTAAGGCCAAATAAGAATCTTCCTAGCACACTTTCTATTCTCTTAAGAGGGATAAGCAACTGAAATGAGTATACACATATATTTGTGTGTGTTAGTAGAGAAAGGATATCACATAAGTGTTTTTTAAGGTACTCCAAAGGTTACATGATTTTTTTTTTTTAATCATTAAACTAGAATCTATGTACTATTCAGAGGCACTAGATGTAGCACAAAATGAAATGACTAGAAGACCTCTGTGGTTTGTTAACATCATCCAGTGCAATACTTGCTTCTATTTTATAAAGCCACTTTGTCCATGTGATTGTGCATGTCCTGCCCATGGTGTAGCTGTATCCAGCACTGTTGTTCTGTATGTTATCTAGCATGCCCTCAAGTATTTTTTGCTAGTGGGTAATATCTCTAGTTAAACAGAATTTTTGATATTTTAGTAGGCCTGGGTTTTTTTGCCTCATCTGGATTAGATTATGTACTTTTACTCCTTGGGTGTGAATATACTGGCACTGGTGTTAGAAAAAATTGCAGAGACCAACCTCATGGAAAACAAATAATGATGATGAAGTACAGGAAACAATGCATGATCCTATACATATTTAGGAGCGTAGTTTTTGGGGAGGAAAGAAGGCCTCTGTAATAATGTGGTAACAGTAACCACCATTCAAAAGGAACTTGAGGCTACTGTCACTGACATCCATATCAGAAGACCTGTTACTTTGATGGTGCAGCATTTCATCCTTCATATTTTTGAGTCACAGTTCTGATACTTTTGAAAGTAGTCAGAGTACACAACCCATGGAACTGGCATAAATGCAGCCCTCCCCTGCCAAGGCAAGGGCAGTAAGAATGCTATGCTCGCAGAATACTCATGTGAGGCAGTGTGTGCTATTTGCAAGAGGAAGCTGGCAAAGAGTTGTGATTTGTTTGGCCATAAAAGGATGTGTAGGTATCCCTTTGCTTAATGGTAATTGTGTTTTCACTTGTGACTGTAAATGTTGTCTAATAAAAGCTGGGGCTTTTGTGTTAAGGACATTATGTGTGGGGGTGGTTGGAGTCTGTTAGAGATGTCTGGTGCTGTTAAAAAAATGTTTTTCTCTGAAGGAAAAAGGGAGACATCTAGTGACTTAGGACACTAGCAGTTTAAGAAGTTTTTTCTCTTTCTCGGTCTTCTAATATTTTATTTTAGGTTGGTTCCCGCCATTTAAGGCTTAACAGAGGTCTGGAAGCCAATGCACCTGCCTTTGATAGGTAAGTTTCCTTCCACTTTGGCATCAACACAGCACCCTGGCATGTATCCAAGGTTCCACAACTTTGTCTTCCTAGAAAATCTTGAGATGTGAAGCATCTCTCCCCCAGGTGTGGCAGATTATTAAATGGGTTTACTTAATCACCTTTTTGTGCTTTTTTCCTTCTTGTTTCCAGTGGTAATTGAATTAATTTGGTCTTCCAGCTCATTTCTGTAAAGTTTTAGAAATACTTAGAATGGTATGCAAAAGAAGGTTTTGTGCAAACCTTAGCAAGCCAACAGATGTGAATTTATACTTATGGTACACAGAATATGTGTCCTTTACTACTTCATTCTGGATTTGGTCTTCTCTTCATTGTTTTACTCCTACACAGAAGTAGCAGTGCCTTATTCTGTGACCAGTGTTGTACAATGCTATTATGCTGATGTTTTCTGTTTTATGCAAAGATTGGCTTGTAAACACTTTTAAACCATTAAGACCCTTTGTCAGCTGGAAACTGTAGAAAAGTACATTCATTAGCTTGATTCCTTTGAATGTCTGACTAGGAAATACTATCCTCTAAGGGTGCATTTCTACTGGTGCCCATGGGAACAGTGCCTGAAAAGCACATGAAGGGTTTGGTCTGTAGGAAATTTTCACCTTGGAAATGCAGGTCAAATGATTAATTTCTGTTTTGGTTTGGTTTTGTCAGATCAGGTTGTGTGCTGATTTTGAGTAAGGCCTCTTTATTACCACAACTGTTAGCGCTCAGGACATTATTGTCCTGACCATTAACCATTGTTAATGATTTTGCAACACCAAAGACCCCAAACAGGGTTTAGAATCTAAAGGGACTATGCACCATAGCAGTTTTTGCTCCAGAGATTCTTGGTCTTCGTTCTCCAAGTTTTTAAGGCTCTTAAATCCTACTGAATTCAAGTGCCTTTGAGACTTGGTCTCATGGCCGTCTGGTGCTGTCATAACTTGCCCTGCCAGTGTCCCTGAAGCTGCATCCTTACAGGTTTGCATTCCACAACAGAGATATTTCTTGTAAAAAGAAAACAATAACTTATTCAGCATCTCATTGTACTGCCCATGAAATTGAGATTACTTCAGGAAGGAACAACTTTGTAAGACCTTTTAGCCCTCACCCTAATACAACTGGTGAATAATTTGCTCCTAAGAAATGTGAACATAAGGATAAACTTGCACTATTCCTTCTTTCCCTTGTGCCCATAAGTTATATGAACTTAGGCTTTTCTCTGCTTACTGATCTGCAAAAGACAGTCCTTTGAAAATAGGCAAGGAATAAGTGACTGCTTATATGGAAATGTACACTGGAATTTAACAACCTGCTGCAGCGTTTCTGAGATGTTGATTTAGCCTGTTGCATTTAATCATGTGAGAAATGGATGGTAATCTTGTTAGGTATTTTTTTATCCTCTGTCTCTCTCCCTGAGAAATCCACAGGGAGTTTTGCCTACACTTTTCAAGCAGGTGATTTGAGCTTCAGTAGTTTTTTTTGTAAGGAAACAACACTGGCAAAGAGGTAGAATCTTGATTCTGAGATCAGAAGGACTGCAACTATATGGGATGAGTTGACTTACAGAGAATTGGTTGCAGAATCAAGAATGCATCAGGAAATATATTTAGCTTCATTTCCTGAAGGCAATGCTGATGACTTCTTTCTTTTCTCCCGTTCCATGATTTTATGTGTAACTTATTTCTGGTTAAAAGATTTAAGGAGTAATGCTAGAAGATGTGTGCTTTCTGGTTTTTTTTTTCACATGTTGCCATTACATGCTATTTTGCAGCATGTAATAATGTTCCATGAGTGTTTATTTTTCTTGTCTATTTCTATATAGCTTCCTGTGAAATACTACTACAGCATTGTCTGTACATGATGGAAATCAACTTAAGGATCTAATTCTTTCTTGATGAGCCAGCACAGGTTCTGCAGACCATGCATGCCAACCTAAAAAAGATGTATTGAGGAGAGAATGGGTATTTTGGCATGTGGCTAAAAGCTCTTGAGAGTCCCTAAATGTCAGGCTTTGAGATTTTTGTGACATAGACCAAAAAAACAGCCCACTTTATACTTGTCCTATTTTTGTGCTTTTCCTGCAGAATCTGGGCCAGACAACTTGGCTCAAAGGACCTTTGCTCTGATCCAGTGCAGCAGTTCTTATGATTACTCATCTTCCTGCTTGATTTGAGTTCAGAGTGAATATCTCCATGTTGCAGTAGCTCAGGGATATTTGAACCCTGTCACCTGTGACGTGTTTGGACCTCTCTGGCCTTAGCACTGGAGTTGTAGGTCCCATTGCTGCTGCTGACTCTTGGTAGTCTCAGCTCTGCAAGATGCCAGGCAGTTCCTGTTGCAGTGTAATACTTTTTCCTCTCTTCTTGTCTTTCCTGAGTAGTTCCCAGGCTAACAGCCAAGAATTAGGAGCGTAAAGGGCAATGTCAAAGCTAACAGTGACATAAAAGATTTGGGGCCTATTTCCTAAGACACTTCTTTCTTTACGTTCAGTACAGAATACTGTATCTATTAATTGCATACTTTCACCATTTTTACTTTAATAATTGATTACAAGGAAAACTGAAAAAGATGTCTGTAGATGGTGTGACTAAGACTTTCTGCTGGATGAAACAACCAGTGATCTCTACTTTGTGTTTTAAAAATGGCAGTAGGCAACATAACTTAGTTTTGTTTAGTACCTATTATGGTTACTTTTGCTGTAGGCATATGATGCTTCTGAAAGAGCAATATGGAAAACAAGTGATCGTTAACCTATTGGGAAGCAGAGGAGGAGAGGAGGTGCTCAACAGAGCTTTTAAGGTAAAAGCAATAATTTTCATTTTAACCGCCGATTTCCCTTGAGCCTCCAGGTTCTTCTGTTTTCCTTCTGGCCCAGGAAGTGATGAATAGTATTTCTAAAGAAGTTATGTTAACTCTTTACCACGTGTTACATACTGAGAATAGCGCTTCTTGTTTTCATGGCTTAGTTTCCAGCACTTCCTTTCTGCTTACTTCTTCATACATTTGCATACATTCTCTTTAACCAAACTTCAAAGGGAAACTGCCGGAATGCTCCTAAGGAGAGGTCACACTTGCAAAAATGAATCATAGCCAGCTTTGACATTGTATGTAGCCACCTATGCAGTCAGCCCCTCTGGGGGCCCCAGCCAGAGCTGTCTGGGGGCCAGGCCCTAAGCCTCCATCACTGAGCATAATGGCTTAGCATCACTAAGCTGTCTTGCTCTGATAGTAATGGGAAATAGCTCTCTAGCACTGATTTTGTTGGGAACTGGCTGCCTGAGCTTCAGATGACAGTTTGGTATATGGAGAGAGATTTTCCTGGCCCCTAAGTGTTCCCAGGCACAACTAATACCTGAAAGCAAGGATGTCGTGCATTGTAGAACTAAAGCTGTGCTGCTTTCTAATGTGGTATCCTTTTTAAAACTAGTGTGAACTTAAAGCCATGGATTGGCACTGAGTGAGATTTGCAGCAGTGCAATAGCTGCTTGAATCTGGCTGGGGGTTGATGGAAGTCTGGCTCCCCAAGTGCCTGTTGCTTTAGCAAACTGACATCGATACTTCAGAGATTTATGTTCTTAAAACTAATGATCGGATGATTTAAGCACACACCTGTACTAAGTGACGTGTATAGATCATTGGTGAAGAATGATACCAACAGTTCTGAGCTGAAACATTTACTATGTGAAACTAAGCAAAATAAAAATTGTGGTTAAATAATAGTGCCTGATTTCTTTCCCTTTCAGTTGCAATAGTGAACTTACAGGGAGTGTCAAGTTTTTTTGTCAGTTTTTCTGTGTGACCATTTCTTCATCCTGAAAAAGAGCTGGGAAGGACTTATCTGCTTCCCCAGTAGAAAATGGTGAAGTGAAGGTCTCTCCTTCTACAGAATGTGGCCAAAGAAAGTGATTAATGACCAAAACTTGCAAGGCAGTAAGGAAGGAACAGGAGTGAAGTTTGGTCCTGGTTTCTGTTTTCAGCTTCTTACTGAATTTCTGCATGACACAGCTAAGCCTCTGTAATCTTTTGGTTTCCCTCTCCTTAAAATAGTTTTTCTAGTTTGTTTTACAAACCCCACTCAAATTTAAAGGTGAAAGATAACCAATTCTGAAATGCTGAAATAACTTATGTGGATAAAAATATGGCATTTGTTGATAATTTGATATTTTCTCAAACTCTCACATTCTTGAAGATCATGTTCTAGCCAATATCATGCAACCAGACATTAAGTCAGAAGCTGGGCATTTCTAGAATAAAGACCTTGCACTTGTTAATTTATTTTAAATAAATTTAATTTAAATAAATTCTGCTTTGTTTAAATTTTTTCATTTTTTTTGCCTATTATAAAAACAAATAAACTCTGAAAATACCCTGTGAGCTCAAAATATTTAGACTGACATCACTGAAAACCAGTTTTGTACTCATTAAGAATGACTCCTTGGTTATTTCTTTACCTTTGTGTTTTAAGAAATGGATGTTAGGAAAGGATATTGAGTTACTTTTCTTTTGATGATTTTATAGGGCTTGAATTAAAAATAAAGTAATCCATAGGAGTGTGATTAGGGTTGCAAGCTTCAGGTGTCCTGTCATTAAGTTTCTCCATCTTTTTTTTTCTTTTATTTCTTTCTCTTCTCTTCTCTCCACTCTCTTCAACCTTAGTAATTCTTATCAGCGTTGGTTCAAATTATTATTGTAGTTACTTCTGCTGGGCTCTCTTGATCAGAATGTCACGGTTACCATTCATTTATCTTTCATTATTGCATTACTTGAATCAAACCAGACCAAAAATCAATGCTGTTCCCTGGAAATGCTGTTCCTCCCATAAGCATTCCCTATAACAGATGCATTATCAGTATTATTACAGTAAAAGCAGGGCTGTAGCGTAGAGTTGCAAATACTCTGACAATAATTTATACTGCAGCAGTGGTTAAATGCCATCCTCAAGTGCATTACTAGTACCAGCATCTGCCAGGGCAGATTGGGGTGTCAACAGTAACAGTCTAATGAAATACATTTTACAGGTCTCTTTCCAAGTATTGCCTTTAAATTTCTTTCTGCAAGAAAGGCTTAATGGCTTGCTCAATACAATTATGCTGGTGTAACTGCTACATGTACACTTTTAATGTAATATCAGATTTGTTTTGTCCAGTGTGTGTCACAATGTAAGTGGAGAAAAGCATCCATCTCTTGGGGTGAGAATTCGCAGGAGGGAAGAGAATAGACAAAGGCTTGCATAGTTTGAATTAATGTAATGGCTCTCTGCCTTTCTTGTGGAGGACAGGATGTATTACAAGTTGTATCTGTTGCAGATACCTTAATGAAATTCGTGGTGATTATGGAAATGCGTGTGAGGTCATTGAAACCGGAGATGAAACAGCGAGGCAATTTGTGCCTCTTCTTTCACTTCTGCAGTTTACCACAGACACTTTACAGTGTGTTTCCTGGGACGTAGTCGCTTACTTACTTCCTCCCCCTGAGCCTGCCTGGAGCATTGCTTGTGCTGTCCACCCTTGTGTACAGAGGAAGCAGCAGCCCATTGCTGCAGGGCTGCCACCAGCCAGGGCACAATTCTGATGTACACTTTGCAGTTACAGTTTGAGCTCCCCTGCAGGAAAATTGGGTTTTAACAGTCAGGTTTACTTCTGTGAAGAAAACAAACAGGGAACTTCAGTTGGCTTTTGCAATGTCTGGCCTTTCAAAATTCCCTACAAACTATGTGATTAGCGGTCAAAGCCTACTAATGATAAAAGCTTGCTGGTATCCTTACATGTGGCTTCAGCAGGATTTGTTTTCCTTCATTCTCTTATCTAAACAGAAACTGCTATGGGCCTCTTCCCATGCGGAAGACAGTCCCATGATAAACTTTGACTACCACCAATTTGCAAAAGGTGGGAAAACTGAGAAACTGGAAAATTTGCTGAGGCCTCAGCTGAAGTTGCACTGGGAAGACTTCGGAATCTTCACAAAGGGCGAGCATGTAAGTCCACGGTGAGTGTCTCTGCCCCTCTGTCCCAGTGTAGCTGGGCACAGCTTGTCCTGGCCTTCCCAGGTTTCTTGCTGTGTTTGGGCCATGGGTGTAAATTGACCATCTTGAAAGAAAAATTCGAGACAAAGTGTAGTCTTCATGCTAAATCAATGATTTGGCTTAATTGCATCTCCATGGTTTCAAATCTGCAAATTTACGACTGCATGAATTTGCTAATATAGTGTTGCAGATGTAGTCAAGTAATTAGATGTGTTAATGGAATATATTGTGCACAGTGTGCTTGCACCGTCAAAACATGGGTGGGTATATTCAGGCTGAACATTTGATGATCTTGTTCAATCAACTCATGATTAGATGTTATTTTAAAATATAACATTTTCTCCTCCCTCCTCTTGTGTTTGGTTACCAAAGTCTGCAGACAGGTACTTTTCGAATGAATTGTTTGGATTGCCTGGATCGTTCTAATAGTGTACAGTCCTTCGTTGCACAGGAGGTGAGTTTGTCAGAGGACCTTCCGTGGGATACCTGTAGTACATATGTTGGCTGTTCCATGGGAAAGACAAGAAAGAGGTTGTAAGTCTCAGTTACACAGGTCTGTCTTGCCAGCTCTATGATACAGAATGGTGCTGGCTGGAATACTGAGGATAAAAAGCAAAAACACATTTAAAAACAATGTTAGTTTCTTTTTTGTGTTTTTTTTTCTCCTTCTGCACCTGATCCAGATACTGTTTGCTCAATTAGAGAGCCTTGGCTTGAACTCTAAACCTATAGTTGAGCGCTTTGTGGAATCCTACAAGGAGATGTGGACTCTCAATGGTCAAAATCTCAGCAGAGTATTTAGTGGCAATCGTGCCCTTGAGGGGAAGAACAAGGTAAAGAAAAATGGCAAAACTCTTTATTTACAAATAAAGAAAGGTGTCCTGTTTGTGCTTCAGTGTCACATGCATTCATAATTCCTGTCTACTGTAGGTTGGGAAGCTCAAGGATGGTGCCCGCTCTGTGTCTCGTACAATCCAGTCAAATTTCTTTGACACAGTAAAGCAGGAAGCCATCGAGTTGCTGCTCATGGGTGACTTCTACCGTGAGGAATATGCAGACAAAGGCAAGATGCTCATGGACCAGACTGCACTGCTGGGTAAAGCCAGTCTAAACTCTTATCTTTGCTTTTGTTCTGCTTTTAGCTGTCATATATAAGCAATAGTACCCTTTTGAAAAGAAATCATTAAATAAGCTGCTTTTGCACAGATCATTGTTTAAAACACTGCTTTCAAGTGACCATAGCACAACTCTTGTGCTTATTTCTTGTATTTTGTTTTGAACTTTTGAGTATGTTTTTCTGCTCTTTCATATTGTTATTCTCTGACAGTTTAGAGTTGGACCAAAGGGAAAGATTTTGGGGTTGTATTCCCAGTCTGTCCTATCTGAATTTGTCTTGAGGAAGTCTCTTGAGCTCACTCTTTTAATCTCCATAGTTGTGTCCTTGCTGTTTGCACATGCTTTAAGCTGCTTGGATGTTTAAAAGTACATCTCTGTTATTTTAGCTCATTTCCTGCTTTATTCCAGGCCCCTAGTAGTCCACAGCATAGATGTATTTGTTTGCACCCATCTAGATTAAACTCATCTCTCTCTCAGAAGATATTTACATGCAAAATATAGGATAATTTCACCCACAAGGAGTACTGGGTGGTCACTTTATTCCAGAAAACATTCAGCACCACTTCAGCCCTGGGATGGTTCTCTGATGTTGACCACAAGGAAAATATAGATGACTACTCTATGCCTGACTGCAAATGCAAGTTGGGTGGTTAAAGATTAACTCTGCTTCATTTGCTTAGACAGCAAAAGCACACTGCTAATTTCTATACTCAGCAAAATAAGTGAATTTAGCAGGGTTTGGTTTTTTTTTGAGGAGTCCTTACCAGGCAAGAGAGCCATGGCAGCGCTAGAGTTGTACTGATGTGAGACTGTGCTGCTCTCCATCTTTTCTTCCACATTCTAAACTTTTAAGGGCTTCAGTTTAAGTTGTAACTTCTGACATGCTTGATTGCTTGTCCTAGAGTTCATCGGCTTCCTAGTGTGTGGTATAATGTTATATTTTGGATTTAATATGAGACTAATGAATGGTGCTTGTGTGTTGTACTTGCTTGTAAGCTGGGTTTAAAACACAGCAGGTTGGTAACACACTGAAGGTTTTAGTTGTTTCTACTAAGTCAAGGACTTTCCAGCTTCTCCTGCTCTCCTGTTCAGAAAGCTAGAAGGATACAAGAAGCTGGGAGGGGAAGCAGCTAGGACAGTTGACTCCAGATGGCTAAAGGATTGTTCCATACTAAATGATGCCATGCTTGGTATATAAATTGGGAGGGGGCAGGGGGAAAGCTGACTGAGGCTGGCTGCTTTGGAACTGTCTGGGCATTGTGCCGCACTTTTTTTGTATATTCTAATTCTATTATCCTTTTTTTTTTTTTAAACCCCTTTACCTTNTAAAGGTTATCTTGGCTTTTTTTTTGTTTTTTTTAATTTTTTTTTCCTTTTTTTTTTTTTTTTTTAACCCCTTTACCTTCTCATTAAACTATCTTTATCTCAATCCAAGGGTTTCTCACTTTTACTCTTGCAATTCTCTCCTTCATTTCACTGCGGGGGCAGGGAGTGAGCGAGTGGCTGGGATAAGCACTACTAAGCACTAGTTCCCTGGTGGGGTTAAACCATGACAGTGCTGTAGAGTAAACTGAAAAGATTACAGGAGATAAAAGAATTTTTTGCTTATTACTTGAAGAAATACAGAAAGTGAGTGACCAGCCAAGCTTTCAAAAGGTGCCTGGTTTCTGGAAGATAAGTTGCTGACATCAACCCCAGTTATCTTATAGCTATTGCCACTACCATAGGAGTTATTCCCTGCCTTTTGTATTGTTGCTGCTAGGGTGATGTTATTTTTTCAGGGTGACTGTGCTGCTGGAGTGTGGATGGTTTCTGTCCTTTTACAGCACATTCTTCTTTTACACACCATCTTTCTCTCTCCCCTCTTCTGTCAGGAACTCCAAGTATTTTGAAGGCCATGTCAGAGCGCCAGTTTGAATTCACAAGCTCCAAGCGTGTTCGTGTTGCCATGGGGACCTGGAATGTAAACGGGGGAAAGCAGTTTCGAAGCAACATCCTTGGTACCAGTGAGTTGACAGACTGGCTGCTGGATTCTCCCAAGCTCTCGGGAGTTTCAGAATTTCAAGGTAAGACTTCACAGTCAAAATGGGCAAGCCATATTGGCTGGCATCTCTAGAGACAGAGAGTCAGGACACAAGATTTGACCAGCCTTTCAAAGGCAGTTGGAGGGCATTTTCTGTCAGTTCTTAGGGTTGTATTCAGCTCTTCCGTGCTTTTGCTACTGCCCTGCAGAAATGGAATGGTGTGTGAAGAGCTCCTGATAGTCAGAGCTCTTTGAACACTTTGAAATAGTTCATGTGTTTCAAACTTTCAGCAAGTCAGAATTCAGAGCTCTCTTTCATGCTATCATAGGATGTATCTGCCTATTCTGCACCATGTGTGTCATTTTATTCTTCCATATCTCTTTTCTTTGTTCTTTATCATGAGTGGGAGCTACATGCTTAGGTGCCATCAGAGCATCTCCTTGGTCTGTCATATGAGCTAAACATATCTATACAATCTGGTCTATGAGCTTGTCTGGAAATGTTACTATCAAAGCCTTCAGACAAAAATATTTACTTGGTTGAAGGCAATATTTCCTTTCTTTAGCAGTATAGAAAACTCTTGTACTTGTGGCTCGATTAGATTGGCTGCTGAATTTCTTATTTATGGAACAAGATCAGGTATTGTAATTGATTTACAGATTTTTTTTTATGGGAAATGAAAACAGAACATTCTGTCATTTAAAAATGGAGTGGTTGTAAAACTACAGCAAAACCCCTGCTTTTGTTGTTACAGGAGAACATTTAGTTTCCTGCAGGCATCACAGGCATAATCCTGTATCTAACCTAGTAGCTCAGGAATACATTCCTCAAATCCTTGGCTCCCTTATACAAGTTGTCTCATTTAAACCTTTAGTTCCTGGGTGGTACAGGATTAGGTGCAGAGCACTGTATTCTGAGCAGCCTAGGTAAGTGATTAGGCCAATCTAGTCTGTTTCAGAAACACTTCAGTTGTGTTAGCACAGATCTGTGCTCATAATACTAAAATTTGTTGAGAGCCTGTCAAGTGTTAGCTTTGCCAGACCATCCTTTAAGAGAACCAGAGGAGCAGGGCTACATGGAACAGGCAGCTGGGATGTGGTAGGTCTGAGCAGCTTCTGGAAGAGAGCTGACTTTTGTGAATGGGCAGGGCTAGCATGTGACCATGCAAATATCTGTATCCATGTTAATATCAGTGCAGTGCCTACACAAATGGGCAGGTATTCAAAGACAGATGTCCAAAATTATTGATGGGAAATACATGTGACCGTGCCTGTCTGGTTAAGCCAGTAAAGGAGGCTAGATGTCATGCTAGTTTCATCCTTGTGTCTGCACAGAGTTGCTGCATATTTTTCTTTTTATTTGTGATTTCTGAGTCAGATCTCTTTTAGGTTTCTATGTTTGTCGATATTTAGATCTTCATGTTGAATTAAGTTACTGTCACTGTGGTCATGTGACAGTTTTAAGAAAATAAAAACTCTTTAGGCAATGGACAGACCCAATGGCTCAACAGAGTTGCTTCACACTATTTTATGAGAGCATCTGTCTTTGCTGTTTCCTCAGAGTAATATCCACAGAGCTGGGGAGGGAGGGGGTGGGGGCCACTGTGCTCTAGGGTGATCTAACCTTAAATACTGGTGATCTAAGAAGGACTTGGAAGAAAGAGGGCAGGAAGAAATTTCAAAAGCATCCTTAAACTAGATAAATTTACTAAAGGCATTGAGATGGAGGAGACATACTGGTGTGTGGACAATTAAGTTCAGTTACATAGGGATCTGTGTCAGAAAGGAAGAGCATGTTGGGTAAAATGACAAGGGGATAAGAGATAGTGAGTAGTGAGATGTTGTGGCTTTAGTGATGAGTGGCAGGGGGCGTGGAGAGAAATCTTAACACTGCTACAATAAAATGTTTTGTTCTAACTGCTCCCTGCAAGAGAGACCAACTGGAGGGAGAAAAGCAGGAAAAAAATTTCAGAGGAACTGCAGGGGATGTTTTATGAGATTAGATTAAAGGAGCTATGAATATGTATAGCTTGGCAGGGGATACACAAAATAGAACTACAGGAAGGATCTCTGACAGAAATTAGAATACAAGTCATTAGAACAAACAACAAAACAGTAATTCTGGCATGACTTTTCCTTCCTGCCAACAGATGATGATAACTGCCCTCCTGACATATTTGCAGTGGGATTTGAAGAGATGGTTGAGTTAAGTGCAGGGAATATTGTGAATGCCAGGTATGTAAAAAAGCAACACCAAACAAATAAAACCAACAACAAAACCCCCTTATCAACCAACCTAAAAAAAAACCAACCAAAAAAAGCCCCGCAACTGTAAATAAATGAAACCAACCAAGCAAACAAAATTCCAACAAAAATAACATATTCTTCCCCAAAGGAAGTGGCCATGTTCATTTTTATGGTCACTTGTATCGAATACTCCCTTCCAAGTCTTGTTGGTTCCAACCATAGCTGGAAATACATTTCCCATTAACAAATATCACTGGGATGGTGTTGAAAGTGCTCTTTTTCTGTGAACTCCTTTACCATAGAATACACTGTTTGCTAAGTCTCTTAAGTCTTTGTTGGCAGAGAAGAATTCTGAGGGCTGAGATTTATTTAACACTTGTCTTTAAAGCTCTGTCTGATGTTGGAAAAACGTGATCAGTGATTACAAACCTAATTGCCATTCATGTGGGAATTCTAAAATTGTCTAAAAATGTCTCTGTGGCTAATTGTATTTGTGAACATTATGGTTAGAGGAGAAGTTAAATGCAAAGCCTAAGGTTGGCATACCAGCATGTGCAGTAGGCTGCTGTGTTTATTCGTCCTTGTGAATCTGAATGGAGGTGGAACCCTGAAGATGCTCAGGCTGGCCTGAGTTGTCTGTTTTGAGAATGACAAGTTACAGCAGTGCTTAGTGTGGCTGCTGGGCTAGCAGTATATCTGCATGGATGTGTTGACTTTGGAGAAAAGAAAAAGCTAAATCCACTATAAGTGAAAGTATATGCAGCTATTCACAAACCTTAGTTAAAAACAGCCAACAGCTGTGAGTAGCCAGTCACCTTCCAGTCAGAAAATCCCAAGGTCTCTCCACTGTGAGCACAGGAAATCTTATAAGTCATGAGATTGATATGGAAATTTGTTTTTACTGTTATGATTGCTGTAATCAGCTTCCAGTTGTCCCCAGTGAATGGGTGTATCCAATGTCATGTGAGTGTGGATGTTTCTAAGCATAGTAGACAAAATTCCTCACACATCCAGAAGCAGGACAACCGTATTTGTGTGCTGTGCCTGGGTTCACTGACCCTGCTAATTTAAGGCTGGCTTACAAGGATGTAGTATGGGTCTCTGCCATGCATTCTACAGCACTTGAAGCTCTACAGCCCAATGGGATGTCTGTAAACCTAAGGCACAGTTAATCTGTTCATTTTATTGACTGTATGTGGTTTGTTTTGATTCCATTAAATGATTTTTTGTTTGTTCCAGTACAACAAATAGAAAAATGTGGGGAGAGCAGCTTCAAAAAGCTATTTCCAGGACTCATCGCTACATTCAGCTGACATCAGCACAGCTTGTTGGTGTTTGTCTTTTCATCTTTGTACGACCATATCATGTCCCCTTCATCAGGTAAAAAAAAAAAAACAAAACCCGGAACCAAATAAACAAAAAAAACTACCTCAAAAACCCATCAAACCAAACAAACAAACAAAAATCTAACCTAATAACATCAGCAAACCCCAAAACAACCAAACAAAACGCCCCCATAACCCAGCCAGTCTCTTCAGTAACACCTGGTGTTGGAGTGTGGCCAGAGAACATGGGGGGATTGCTCATCTTGGTGGGAGTCATGCAAACCTGGGTTCTGATCTCCACGCAGCATGGAGAAGAGGCATGGTTCCAGCAATAGGCTGGAGTCCACCTCCCTGGGTAGCACAGACAGCCTCAGTCTCTTCCTCCAGTCAGCTGAAAAGCCAGGTGTGCTCCAGGCAGGCAGTCGGGGTGAAGCAGCTTGTTTGGGTGCTCTCTGGGAGAGGAATGACCCGGGTTATTAAGTACAAGAGTGTTTGATGCACTGAATGAAGGCAAGTGCCTGCCTCTGCCTGAAGGGCAGGTTTTATTTCTAGCCCCATCCATATGGTTTCCTTATGGAAACAGAGGTAGTTCTAGAGCTGAAAAGAATGGGGGAAAGAGGCCTAATTTTGTCCCTTGACATTTTGTAGAATTGAGAGGTAAGATAAGCTATGAAGTGTTTGTCTTCCCCAGGTGTCATGAGAACCAGAACTGTGTGCCCAGTCTGGAGGGTGCAGAGCTGTGTATTCTCTGCTTACTAGCTCAGTTGTCCCTGGAGAGTGACCAAACTTCTCCCAGAAGATTATCAATCCATGGAGATACTTGCATTAAAATGCCTTTGCTGTGGGCAAGAATTGTGCAGGCTAAGTGTAAAATAATTATGCAGACTGAATGTAAATTGTTAGGAAGTGGATAATTAGTCAAAACTGTTTTTGGGCATTTGTCTGACCTTAAAGCCCTGAGATCCAAACACTCCTCTACCCCATATTAGGGCATTGATTGGCCACTGCATTTTGTGATTAAAATACCAAAAGCTGCCTCTTTCTTCCCTGTGATCTCATATCTACTGAAAACTTCAGAACAGAGTTTGTGCAACATCGGGTGCTGTAGGCCAGACAGAGCAGTACAATCCGGGTAACTCTGATGGCCTTACATTGCTGCTTTCCAGTATTTTTTCTTCAAAATGAAGAAAAAATTTAAAGAATTACCTTTTTTTTCTGCTATGAAGCAGTCCAGAGGATAAGTGTTTCTCTCAGTTTTTGACTTTTCACCTGGCTTACAAAAATTTTTGAGTAATCCGGGAGGAAATTGATGGTTTAAATGGAAATCAGAAGCAGAACAGCACAGTGGTTCTGTTGTAGTTGTCAAACTGCCAGAAATTGGATGTAGCCCTTGAAACTTAAGAGGAAAAGGGAAGGGTTTGATTTTAGTGACCAAGTTTCATTATTTAATGCATATGTGAGCAAACCTAACCTGTATGCTTGCATATTTTTTCCCTTATCTAGAAAAGGAAAGGAGAAATTATCAGAAGTGCAAAAAATGCTTCTGTGCTTATAGTGATTGAAGAGATTTAGACAGAAGGTAGAGAACAGAGAAATAATGAGACAATAGCTGGATTATGCATCAGTGAAAGGGTTGATGAAGTACAAGCAGTTGAATTTACAGTTGTTTATCTCAGCATAACCTTTGCCATGAATCAGTTGAATGCCAGTCAGGAGATGGGTAGGCAGGCAGCAGGAAGAGAAAACTTTAGAGTGAAAAGACTGAACACGTGCTTTTGTAGGAGTGCTTAAAACCCATTGTTTCCTAAAAAACGTTGATGTTCCTCCTTTGCCTCCCTCAGGGTGTCTTCTCATGGTGTCTTGCTGACAGGAAGAGACAGGAAATTAAAGAGAGAGAAAAAACATGCAAAAGATGGGGGAGGAAGAGAGAAGAAAATGGAGGGGGTGGGGAAAGGAGACCTGTAACATCTTGCAAAATTTAGATCACAAATTTCTGAGAATAACTCAAATAAGACTTAGCAGTTTTCTGCATGTCCCTTCTTAAAATCAATAATATTCTAGTCAGATCTGCTTGACATTTGCTCTGGAAAGTAAAGTTTTCTCACTGGGAAAGACAGGCATGGTGCTGGGGTTGGCTACAACAATGATCTCATCATTTACTTATCTGATCAGACAGCCATGCTTTGTTCCTGGAGTAGCCCCGGCTATTTGGGAGAAATTACCCTGAGAGCAGGTGGTCTGCTTTATCAAGTTATCTTTCTGCAGTGAAGTGTGTGCTAATCATCACATTGAAATACTAAGTAATTAGCAACAAGGAGACCTTAAGTAATTTGTCATCAGTACAGAACTCATTTGAGAAGTTACATATAAATAGTTGTATCCAATAATCTCTGATTTTATCATATCTGATTTAATGAATCACGGGCTATGATCTGTTGCTCTTTAATTAAATGGAAAATCCATCACGAACTGTGAATTTGGGTTTCAACACATATTAACAGTAAATTGTTAACTGTCTGAAAAGCAGATTCCCATATGTTTAAAACTAAAAGGAAGCATAGTAGTAAATTTAGTTATTGCCAATATTTTAAGGAGGTAGAGGTAAACTTGAAAACTATATTCTGTAGAAATTCCCAGTATTTCAGAAATAACATCTTGCTCATCTGTTTGGAAGGGACAAAAAAAAGGAGAAAAAGATTTTCAAATAGTTTTATTTCTGTACTACTGTATTATATTTAATTTGAAATATAAGTACATGAGCATCAAGAAACTAAAAGATGTGCCTAAAAGCAGCAAACTTTCTAGAGGGGAGAGGACATGGCATTGTAAACTGGCTTTTCCCTTGCAGTCAAAGTTAATTGAATGTCCCTGAAGCCCTTTACTCTGTTCCCTGTCTTTTTTTTTTTTTTTTTTNNNTTTTTTTTTTTCCTTTTTTTTTTTTTTTTTTTTTTTTTTTTTTTTTTTTTTTTTTAATGCAGGGATGTAGCAATCGACACCGTGAAGACAGGAATGGGAGGAAAAGCTGGGAATAAAGGGGCAGTGAGCATTCGTTTTCAGTTTTACAGTACCAGTTTCTGCTTTATATGCAGTCACTTGACTGCTGGGCAGACACAGGTGAAAGAGAGGAATGAAGATTATAAAGAAATCACACAGAAACTCAGCTTCCCAATGGTAAGTGTTGATGTATGTACGCTAAAAACATTAGATATAAAGCTGGTATCTTTACATCATGAAAGCTGATCTTTGGCTGCCTTTGATGACAGGTCGTCAAAGAAGGCATCTCAGTACCATGAAAGAAAATGTTAGCAAATAAATAAAAAATAGGGAAGTATGTTTCACAGAGGACTAGATACCACCCAGTATAGCACTTCCTTTGCGAAAGTAGTAATCCTTTCAAAAAATAGAGTTGCTCCAGTGCTTGAAAAGTCCTTGGCTTTGTGCAGTTAAGCTCTAGATGCCTGATGTTAGAACTGGAGAGCATGATATTGATACCTCTTGCTGGCTCTAGTTAGTGAGAATTCCTGAAAGACCATCCATGCCATTCAGTGCAGCAGTGCCTTGGCTGCTTCTGGTCGGGATCAGTTCTTGGGCACTGGCATGGTACCCTCTGTTCCCTTCGTTTTGTCCTCGTGAATGTGTCACTCTCAAGGAACTGCTGGCTTCTCTCAGACAGTGGCGAGTAGGCACCACTGGTCTGCATGAAGAACTTTTCCCCTAAATTGTGTCAAATCAATCACCCTACTGTTTGAATTCCACCCTGTCTTCTCAGGCCAGTAGATAACCCATGGGATTTGGTAGCAGGGCTCCTTTGCTTCCCTTAATGTTGATTGCTTTAATTTCCACAATACTTTCTTTCTTGGACTATTCTGGAAATGCCCTCAGCTGGGAAGGGGTTGGACCAGTTCATGTATTTCAGAAAAAAAATGGCATTTAGGTTGCAAAGCATAAAATTTTACCTTCCTGTTGTTTGTAAGGTTTAGAGGCTTGGCACATGCAGCATATCAATCAGTTGGTTTATGTAGGAGCTAATACTGACAGACTGGACATCCTGCAAAGAAGATCTGTTCCAAATGGCCATAAAGTTGTGCTTATGGTAGTTTTTCCTTCTAATACCTCTTTAACTATTGGATGTCCTTTACACTTAAAACAGCTAAAGGTACCTTGTCTGTATAATGCATATAAAGAGTGCCCTCTAGTGCTGTGACAGCCACAGTCTGAAACGTTTCTCTTATGAATCTCTGGGGTTTAGAGGTTTATAGCTGAATNAAAAAAAAAAAAGACAAGTTAGAGGATAGGGTGCTAAATTTAGAACTGGAGTGAATTTTCATTGACGTTTGATTTCAATACCTTTACAAAACTGTGACGTGCACGTAAGATCGAATTTGGAGCTCAGGAGCTTGTTGCTAAATTTGCCTTGGTACCAGAAGCACATTTAGTGTTATATTTAGAATATGCAAATAGATGCATGTGAAATGTGTTAGGGAAACAAACCTATATTTTGAATATTCATGACAGACAAATTGTGAATATAAAGCTAGGTTCCAGCTTAGACATACCTTCAGGAAAGAGGGGTCAGAGTCTGACATTCTTGTTTACAAAATTCAGCTCAGTGGGGTGCCAAAGCCAGTGAAGGAACTGTTCTATTTTAGCACAAAATGAATTTTGACAAATAAATTGTGACAAGTAAGTCCAGTGTGTAGTAATTTGGAGAGACTGAGTGCTACATTTCAGTGCATTTAAAGGTGTTTTCATGAATGTGATTTAATATTAACAGTATTCTGTACCTCAAAAACTAGGGGCAGAACATGTTCTCCCATGACTACGTCTTCTGGTGTGGTGATTTTAACTATCGCATTGACCTAACGTATGAAGAAGTATTTTATTTTCTCAAACGTCAAGATTGGAAGACACTTCTGGGATTTGATCAACTACAGCAGCAAAAATCCCGTGGAAAAGTAAGGCAGCGTGTCTCATTTTCTTGAATAACTGCATATTAGCCGGGTCTTTCTTGTTCCTTGAGAGAGTGACAACGTTGCATTTTCAGACACTTGTTCGTAGTACTTGAATGCAGCAGTTGGTTTAAACATCAGAACATTGTTTGCGAGGAAGCTGATAGTCACAGTGGCACTTTCCTTCTCTGTAACTTAAAGAGATGTTCTTTATTTAATTAGATTTTTAAAGACTTCCATGAAGGGACTATTAATTTTGGACCAACATATAAATACGACGTTGGCTCGGAAGCTTATGATACAAGTGATAAGTGCAGAACCCCAGCGTGGACTGACAGAGTGCTTTGGTGGAGAAAGAAACTGCCCTTTGAAAAAACAGGTGTGTAGGATCCTTCTTTATCTGAAAATAGTTTTAGAATTCATCTAGAACCCACTTAAGAGGATTTAATTGAGTGAATGGTGCTTTACTCAAGCAGATGTTCTTTCAGCTTTACTGGATTAAGTGTCAGAGAAAGAGAAGGCCCTTTCTTGTGTGTGTGAACAAAGGCTTCATGGTACAGATTGAAAAGGTGCTGGGAGCTCACTGAGGAACTGAAAACAGCTGTAGTAATACAGAAATAATTCTGTTGTTTTTCAAGAGAATCATTAGTCCACATAAAGTTCCTGTGTTAAAATTGCTAGATTGCTAAAACTGCTGTTCTCAGTAGATGTAGAAACAGTTTTTTGTAATTTCTTCTCTGCTGGTAATTGTTAGGAATGTTTCTGCTAGTTTATGGAATTGGGGAAGATTTCGTTAATTAATGGTTATATAGTACTTTGAATTAATGAGAGGCCAACATAACAGAAAGGCTATTTTTTACATGTTATTAAAAAGTTACAGTTAAGAAATAAAAGGTATTTGCATATCCAGAGATAGTTTTCATAATCATTCTCTCAGTCTGCAGGAAAATCTATCCCCCAGTGTTTCTTAAATTTGAATAAATTAATATTAAATGTGTAATTGCTGGAGAATTAATTTGGTCTGTGCCTGCAGATGTGGTTTTTCACATACCTGGAAATTTCTGCTTTGAGTCTTAAGTCATACCATGACTACGTTAAGTGTAAAAACAACAAAGCAAAACCAGGGAGTTTTGAGATGAGAGAGTACATGTCATCACGATACAGTTATTCACTCTTATCTAAGGAATGAAAAACAAAGTAGAATTAGGAGCTTAATTGATAGAGATACAGTCCAGGAAAGAAAAGCTGTATGAGATATAGTAAGGAAATTAAAACAGACCTCTTGAGCTGACTGTTTACATATTAGGAGAAAGAACACCCTTCAGCATTTCTAATACATATTCCTTATTTTGCATGGCAAAACTTGCCCCTGGGGAACTTTAGCAATGGGTGCACATACAGTAGACAGGACCTAACTAGCTGGTCTGCAAAAGTCAAGGCAGGTCCCTTTCTTTAGAGTTTGTAGGCCTCCCACAGCTGGCTCACATGGGTCCATAACTGACTGGTGCATTCCCAGCCCTGCAAAGCGTTCTCCGTTTGCTGCCAGAGTTCCTCTCCTTTACTGCTGGTGGCAAGGCTCTTCTGCCTCTCAGCTCTTGTTGTGTTGCTTCTTATTGCTGTTATAGGCTAAACAGCTGCTCGCTCTATGAGAAGGAAGTGTAGCCCCAGTGTGAGTGATAAGGAAGAAATGCCATTTTCCTTATTAACTCATTTTCAGCTTCACAGAAAAGAGGGACAGAGCTATCCATTTATTCAAACAGTGACCTTAAAACTTCCTTATTGCTAACAACAGTAGAGTACCTCACTCTAGCATAATGCCTGGAGTACTTTCTGTCACCTTAATGGGTTGCAATGGAATTATTTGGAGGTTGGATTTGCATGGGTTTGGTTTCTCTTATCTCTTATGTATTATTTCTCTAATCCCTGTCTAATATTCAGATTAGCAAAATAGTTTTCAAGTGCAGTGCCTGGTTTTATGCTTGATGTTGTAGGAGGTAAAATACTAATATGATTCTATCAACCCATGTTGTACAGATAATTAATTGGGTGACATTCAGGTCAGCAGTTTTGCAGGTGTCTTACTCTACTGGTCAGCTGTCTCAGTTGTACTNCTTATCTCTTATGTATTATTTCTCCAATCCCTGTCTAATATTCAGATTGGCAAAATAGTTTTCAAGTACAGTGCCTGGTTTTATGCTCGATGTTGAGGTAGGAGGTGAAATACTAATATGATTCTATCAACCCATGTTGTACAGATAATTAATTGGGTGACATTCAGGTCAGCAGTTTTGCAGGTGTCTTACTCTACTGGTCAGCTGTCTCAGTTGTACTCCCAGTCCTTTCTCTTTTTTTTTCTTTCTAGTCCCTAATTTGTAAATCTTGTAGGATATACGCTCTTCTTTGAATGATATATATGCAAGAACAAAAAAAAACCAAAACCCACCTCCCACTACTAGGGTCTCTGGAGGGTTTCCTTATAAAATAGTGTTTAACTGCTAGTAAAACTAGATTTGAGTGTGTTTTAAATCATATTTTGTGCTGCACAGCTGGAGAGATCAATCTTCTGGACAGTGACCTGAGTGTTGATACTAAAGTCAGGCACACTTGGACCCCTGGAGCCTTGATGTACTATGGGAGAGCAGAGCTGCAAGCATCTGACCACAGGTAACAGAACAATCAGGGAGAGGTTAAAATGTGCCAGGTTAAAATGTGTAATGCTGAATTACATCTTCAGAGTGAGGGACCAAGTCTGATTGAAACAGGAATGACACCCTTATTCTGTGTTCGGTACCTTCTTGATGGGTTTTTTCCTCTCATGGTGAGTTTTAGACCAGAGTGGCAAGTATCTACAGTCATGGATTTATTTTTCCTGGACAGTGATTGCAGCAAGGGTTGGATATATTGCAGCAAGAGGTATAGAAAACAGAGCTTTCTGTTGCTTGGTTTTGGAAAAGCTCTGATACCTAAGGAAGCTGCTCTGATGGATTTCCACTCAGCTTGCTGTGGGAGAGGAGGAAGAGGTGAAGAGGTGTCAGCCACCTGAAGAGATGTCAGCCAGGCCACACAGGGACAAGTTTGGCCTCTTCACAGTAGACAAGTGTGGGGCTTCTGTGCCTCCTTTAAAAGTGGAAATGGGAAAAGGTAGACAAATCAAAGGCCAGTGCTTCTGGTTGGTCTCTGTCATTAATTTCTCTGTAAGGATATGAATGACCTATCTTTGATGAACTTGTTCTCTACTTCGCTCTGAGAAACAAATTCTGTAATAAATACACTTTGAAAGGTTCCTTACATTCAGAATATTTGTCTCACCCCTTTGCATGCTTTGTGGAAATGCTACAATATTGCTCCTCCTAGCAGCACTCAGTGACACCCAGTAGCTTCTATGTGCTTCTGGTGCTGCTCTTGCATGCCAGGACTGCTCTGTATTCCTCTAGCAATAGAAGAACATGACTTTTGCAATCAATTTCTCTGTGTCAAGGCTCTGACATTGCAGTGTACTGCAAAGCACAGTGGAGCTGCTGCTCTCATTATATAGGACCCTGAGGATGCAATTCATGAAACGTGACTGTTATGCATGGTTTTTCTATTTCAGCAAACCTGACTCCAAAAGCTGCTTTTTAATTAAGTGAGCAGGTTTGCTTTCCCAAGGTTTGTACTAGAAGAAGGGCATAGCTGTATCTTCATGACATATGGAGATACATTATGATTCACAATGCTTATGGAGATAGTTCATGCTTCCTATACATTTTTATTCTTTATTATCCCTTTCTAGCCCTGCTGTTGTTGCTTTCATATGTTCTGGTAATGTGTATTCAACAGCCGGGTCTACTGCAAGTTGAAGGCAGCAATTCTGACAGAGTTGTAAGAGCAGCCGTCCCAGTCACGGCGTGTTATGTGCAGGTGAAAATCTGAAGATGTGGCTTGCACCCACTGAGATGAGACGAGTTCTACTCTTGACAAATTGACAGCTCTCTCAATTTTATTCAGATCTAACACACAAGTAGTGTAGAGAAGTAATTTGTAAGAAATGGCTCAAAAAGCAAGTTTGCTGTGTTGGCTGCTTATAGTGTAATGGATTGGCGCATATTTGCTGTATGACAACATTATACATCTCGAATACCTTGTCCTTAGTTATAGGAAGAAGATATGTGGCCTTGTCTAACAGAAAATAGTATGTTTCCATCCTAATTTATAGATGTTTGGGGCTACAGCAATTTGATAATGAGTGAAGTATCCTGATATTTTTGGTCTGTAGGTTTGCCATAAGTGCTTCATACAATTGTTAATTCACTTATGTTGTGTCTTCACTGTTACATTCAGCTAATGCAGATCTGGGAAATATAATTAATGGTGCTCAAGGCATGATGTTGACCATTGCAGAAAAAATGAAGATTACCTGTCCTCCTTCTTTATATAGATTTAACTTTTATATAAGCACTTCTTATTTTTAAATAAGTATTTTTCCTTTGTTTTGTGTAGGCCAGTGTTAGCTATTGTAGAAGTGGAAGTTCAGGAAGTTAATGAAGCTGCCCGTGACAGTGTTTTCCGAGAAGTGTCATCTTTCCAGGGACCGCTGGATGCCACAGTAGTGGTAAATCTACTATCACCAACACCTGAAGAGAAAAATGAGTTTCCTGAAGACTTGCGTACAGAGCTTATGCAGATGTTTGAGGATTATGGCACTGTTGTTCTGGTCAGGTGAGTTTGGGATCTGAAATGGTATGGCATCTATTAAAAACCACAGACTAGAAGATCCCTTTTGTCCTTTGTCTTTACAAAGAGTTAACTTTGTATTGGAAGGCAGTATGTAGAATTCCTATACTGCACTTTCAGTTCTTCCTTAGAAATTGAATAAAAGTGTTTTGAGTATTTTATAACTCTCAACAACAACAACAACAGCCTTTTAAAGAAATAATCCAACAGCTCTCTTGTCTGAGTGGAAGAGAATTTTATTCAGTACAGCACCATAAAGCAGAGACTGATGTAAATAATAATCTTTAGACTCAGGCCTCACTTCCAAGCATTGCTGCTTCTGGTGGATCCTTGGGCCCTGCTTCACCTCCTCTGGGGGGGTCTGCTCTCTTCCACTACTCTTCCACACTTGGCAGGTTTTCCTGGCTGGCTCTCCTTCCTATTGGGGGTCATTTTGCTTGTTTGTTAACAGCATAGCTTCTCACAGAGTTATCACCCACTGGGTTTGAGAGGGAGAGTGTGATACCTTCTGGCAGAGCATCTTAATTTCATTCTGATTGATTCTCTACAGGGCTCCAGCACAGCTGTGAGACTTCTGTTTTGAGAAATACAGGCAGAAGACCTAACAGTTGACCTCTGGGAAACACTGCCAAAAACTTGTTCATGTTTATTTGATTCATTTATTAGTGGAGAAAGCTGATGACCTGTTGCGGTATAGTTTTATGAAGTACAAATATAAGCTGAGGGTTCAAAAGCAGCTGTGCAGGAAAAGCAGCACCACCTTGCTTGTGAAGAAAAGGAGCAAGGAAAGAACATGTTTTGGTGGATAGTTCTTGGTTTTAATTGCTTTAGATCTTGGTGGAATACTAGTCTTTGGGAACATCACATGTCTCTTGAGGTGAAGGATATGCAGAACCACAAAAGTTAGTCTGGGGGAGTGTAGATATTGGACTGGGTATCCTGTCAACAGCTGCTGAGATGTTCGTCCTGCTGTTCCAGAAAAGTGCAGGGTGCTGGGGTCACTCAAGAGAGAATTGGACAGAAGAGGAGCCCAGATGGGATTCATGGATCATATGCTCCTCCTCAGAAAATAGAATTGTGAAGGAAAATACAACTCAAACCAAATGCATAGCACTGTATATGTATCCTGTACATAGATCTATGTGGTAGTTTTCTAACATGCTAGCCTTCAAAGGGTTTTGTTCCATGGTGAAATAAAATGTTTTTTCTCCTCTGCCTTTTTCATTAGGATCTGTGGAGGTCAAATGCTGGTGACATTTGCAGACAGCAAGTCAGCTCTTCGTGTTATGGATATAGATGGTGCCAAAGTAAGACTTTCTCAAACCTATAATAATAGTAATTTCATAACAAATTTCTCAAAAGTGGTTGCTTACAATGAGGTACTTAAGTTTCTACCTAAATCAAGTAGCATTATTTCAAAGAAAGTTAGTGCTCATTAAGTCCTTAACTTTCACATCTGCTGAGGCTATTAATGCAATATTTTAGTTTCAGGATGTCATGAGATGATTTTTCATCGATCCCAAGCAGTATTTAGGATCCGGCCTCTGACACCACTGCAGAACACATGGGCTTGTTCATGGTTGCGGCTACTTGAAGCAGTTCTGACATCCTGTGTGACTTTATACTGTTGCCAAGGCATCCTCACCATTGTGCTTTGGAGATTTTTTTGTTTCTCTAGTGTACCAAATAGACTCCTTCTGCTAAGCTGTAACAACGTGATTCTTTGGCTCCCATGGCAAATCCAGCATTAGCAGTAGGCATTTACCTTCCCATCCCCTGCTTTTTCTTCCCACACATGTACTCTACAAATCATAACCCTCTGTTGGAAAACACTGTTTGTGTGGCTACCCTACAAACGTAATACTGAAGTACTGGATTTAACTCTCATATTATTCTTTCACATTTGCAGTTTTATCTTCTAATTTGACTCCTGACATTGATGTAATTTATAGCACAGATTGAAACAGTTGTATGCACAGAGTATGTGAAGGTGCTGGGAATCTGAGTTGGGAACTTTTCAAACTGATTTTCCTGTCAAAGCTGCTGGTTTGTCTGCATTTCACCCCAAATGTCATAGAGCAACATACATAAGCAGCTGAAGTCCTAATCTGTTTAAAAACACACATTCCATATATGTGAGATTTTCTGGTCAGATGGCAGCAGTTTTCTTACAAGTGGCAGCAGGTACAAAACTCTTGTGTGTTTTAAAGCTGCTGACTCAAAAATGGCACCCTCCCATGCCTGTATTGCTATTCCAGTGTCATTTTGATTATATTTGATGTTTCACCTGTTTCTCCAGTATTTCCTAAATGCAGCAGCAGTGCTTTTGAGGTGTGAAGAATATTTTGAGGTTTCAAGAATATTGTTACAGTCTGAAAACTTGGTTATGGGGATAAGAAGAGTGTTTCCTTTCCATTTAGCTTCTGAAGCGAAGCTTTAGTTGTATCAATTTCTGAAGCAATTGTACAACTTGGTCAGAGCATGGTGCTAGTAACATCAGGGTCCTGGGTTCAATGCCTGTGTGGGCCATTCCCTTAAGAGTTGGACTTTACACTTCTGGGTCCCTTTCCAACTCAGAATCTGTGATCTGTGTGATTCTGAACAGGCTGGCAGCACTTGCTTATTCTGTTCAAGCATTTTGTGAAGGTGCTTGGCAAGGGGAAAACAATTCTTTCTCTGCTTAGGTTAGAGGCAGAACAGTGAAGATCCAGCCCAAGACTAAGGACTGGCTAAAGGGCCTTCAGGAGGAAATTGCTCGAAAACGAGACAGCGTGGTCCCCATGTCCCCTACGGCAAACTCCCATCTTCTGGAAGAAAATTTTGACTTCTCAAGTTTGGACTATGAGTCAGAAGGTAAGGAACATGTTTCTGAGCTAAGGAGTGAGAAATTGCTTTGATGACTTTGGTTGCAAAGAGAAGGTACAGTATGAGTGCCAGTGGCACCTTAATTTGTAATGAAGCTACACTTCTTAAAAAGACTACTGTAATTAAAGCCATGACCTGACTCTGTGCTTGGGCATAGAATTGTTACTTAGATCATCTTGTCAATTTAGTGCTATATGTTAGCAAATTATGGTACAGCTGTCGGTAGAGATGCACTGTAATGAAACACATGGAATGGTTACGCAAGACTCTTGCCCAGCCTATATATTAAATTAGCTGACAGCATAGATTAATTAATTAGTAAGGTAGAAAGAGCATGAATTTGCTCATTATTCTTTGTTATCTTTTATTTTAATCCAGGTGATATAGAGGATGAAGATGATTATTTAGAAGATGCTCTGTGTCAACACCTAGTAGCAGACACAGCAGAAGATATGTCAGAGCAGCCTGGACACTGCGCATCTGGAGCTCTTTCAAATAAATCTGGACAAACCCCTTGCTTGTATAAAGGTATAGTATCCACCTTCCTTAAGGTAAGACCTGAAGGATTGTTGTTTTTTCTCCTGTTGTGTGTATGTGTGTGTGTATATATATATATATAAAATCATTATTTAGGTTCTTCATAAATGTGTTACCTTTTTCCTTGGTTACCCAGCTTGTTTGCACATTATTGTGAAGTGACACGGTAAAAAGAAGACAAAGCTGTGCAAAGAAAACTGATAAAAACTGTGGCAAGAACTAGCCAAGCCAGTCATGGTCTTAAAATGGGATGTGATCAGGACATGCTTCAGTGGCCAAAAATTGACAGGCTGGGATATGTATTAAACACCTCATTGTGACAGCAAGTGATTCAGTAGCTGTCATTCTGCACTCTCTCAGAAGTGCTTTGTCTTCTGACATAAAAGTGAAAACTTTTAATACCTTCAAAGGTTGAGTCAGAAGTAGAGTTCAAAAAGATTAAATGAAATTCGTACACTTACACAGATAGATTTTCCAAACAGAGTGATTTATGGCTTTCTTGCCCACCTTGAGTCAGAGGCTGGGTTCAGTGTGGCCAGACCCAAAAGCCTATCCCTGAGTCAAGGAGTAATCAGTCATTATTAAATACTGTGAAGTCAATCACTTTGTCTTATAGGGTGCCTTGCCCTCCAAGCACCTCTGGCCTACTGTGTGATGATTCATTAAGCCACAGAGAATTGCAGTGAGTCTTGTCACCCACACTAACTCTTCTCCACAAAAAATATCACAAAGTAAATAGAGGTTATGGAGTATAGTTTGAAGGAGGTCAAGGTGGGGTCGTGATCTCACATAACTCAAAATATGATATATTCAATTAATCTTAAAGTGTCTGAAATTTCAGATTCCTCCATAAGCTTACAATTCTGCCTGAGTAACTCTTAATTGAAGGTATGATGACTGTGTAGCTGGTGGTAGACACATATGAAAAACAATGACAGGAACAATAGTGTGTATGTGTGTTTTTGAGGTCAGGGAAGGGCACAGCTTCATGAAACTGATGTCCCCGCCAGCAGCCTTTCAGGGACCGAACTGAGCAGTAATGGCAGGGTTTTGTTGTGTTCAGTTTTACTGCCAGAATTTCAAACCATGCCTCCAGGTGCCTTTGTGACTTCTTGGGTCCTACTGATGAGCCCATTTCTGCAACCTAGAAGTATTGAAAATGCAGAGAGCACGGGGAGGGCAGGCTGGGCAGACCACAGGTTCTGTCTCTGTGGCTGCCATCTGCTGCTGAGTGGGAGCAGGAAGCTGTGAGGTAGCTCGGGATTCCCTGCAGAGCGTAGCTTTCTGAAAAACAAGAGCTTGTTTGCAAATGCCTAAAGTGCAAGAGACTGCTGCTGCATAATTCCCTCCCCATGTCTCCAAAACATAGGGACAAAACTAAACCCAGTGAATCTCAAGAACAAGAGCTGCATAGCTGGGCAGCCACGGCAGGGTGAGAGGACTGAAATGGAAGTCCTCACTATAGCAGATGGGGAGCATAAAGCAATCCCTACTTCTCCCCTCTCCAGCTGTCAGAAAGGCTTAGATGGTATGAAAGACTGAGTAATTAGTGATGTAAGGTGCAGCCAAGAGCTAGCAGATTGAGGCAGCTGTACCTGTTAGGAGATGTTGCTGGGAAGCAGAGATATGATGATTAAACCATTCAGACAGATTTTTCTCTGGTATAAAAGCAGTTCTCCTGTGCAAGAAAAGGTGTTTAATCCTCAAATGGAATTCCTGCGTTTGGGACGGAAAGCAAGGAATTCACCATGACTAACCATGACAGTTTGAACGGGAGCAGATTTCCACTAATTCTGGCTGTGAAAATCTCAGAATCTGACAAGGTGCCCAGTAACCCTGGAATTAGATGCAGGCATTCTTTGTGTTGGTGCAAACAGCTAAGAAATGGTAGAAAAAGAGAGAGAAAGAAAGAAAAATTTGATGAAAGGGTAGATGTTTCCTGCAGTAGGAGCAGGCAGACATTGGGGGAGAGCAAAAAATGTGAATGGAGCCGTCATGTTGCTGAGAGAGCTGGCTGAGGCCTCTCTCCTGACCTCTCAGATCTGCGCACCTCACCCAGTGTGTATCTAATACAGACACTTTCTAAAATGTCCCCAGATGATGCAGACCTGGCCGATTGGAAGCAGGAGCTGGAGGCAAGTGGGGAATGCAACCGCCAGATTCCAAGGAGGTCTCTGTCCATTCCTACCAGGCCTCGGCCACTTCAGCCACCGCAGAGGCCTCCCCCTCCTGGTGAGTTGAACTTTCTCTCATGTGATGTTAGCCCCAGCTGAACAGTTTTTGACTGCCATGTCTGGGTAACAAAGAAAGTAATACCTTGTTCTGAAATATCAGGTTGTCGAGGGACTTGTACTTGCTTCCTAGCCTGTTCCAGCCTGAGTATTTCTGCCATTAGTAATGGGAGAAGTTTGTCTTCAGGATGACTGTGACTCCACCAAAAAAATTGTAAGGTCTTTAGTAAGGATAGAATAGCCCATATGTTTCATACTAGCTCACTCCTCAGGTTAGCAAGTTAAGCAGACACTTTGTGGCAATAAAGATATTGGCATTTATGCCTGGTGACTCCTGAAGTCACTGAGTGTTTTCTTGCAGTTTTTTTCGTTCTGAATTAATTGTAATCAGAATTTTTAAAACCTTTGACAAAATACTTATTCTGGACAGTTTTTTGTCCTTTCCTTCTTTGCAAGTAATTCTTGTGTTTATGAAAGAAATGCAAAGTGCAATATGGATTATGATTTTCAGTGAGGCACAAGTGATGCTCTTTACCTAACCTTTGCCCCCATGAGATGCCATGCAGAGCTCTGCTGCTCCCATTTTTATGGCTTCTTCTGGATGAAAGCTGATTGCTAGATGAGCGTAATCATCTTTGTCTCCTGTATTAGACAAGCTATATATCATGTTTTTCTTGCACCCAGAAGTCTCTCTCTTATGTACATTTTCCAGACTTAAATTAGATGTTTTGTGAGGCTTACCTGATAGAAGATGAGTTCTTTAGGATTATTCCCATTCATTTTCAAGTCTGTTGCACAGAAGTGCCAGCACTATTATCTATATTTTTGTGCCTAGAATGCAATATTAATGCTCAGTGAGGTTATCAAATTAATTAAATGAAAGAAAGACTACCAGACTGCTTCCTGAAGCAGTTCAAGATTTAGAGAGGGTAATGGTATGCACATTGGTTTTGCTCCATTACAGGTAAAGTTTTGTACCAGCTCTTGAATGTGAAAAGCCATTTTTTATTCCTCTTCCAGCAGGAACATCAGGCAAAAAGTCCCCCTCAGATGGTTCCCTCTCGCCAGGCAGCCATTCCACCTGCTCCATCCTGGCAACAGCAAAGCTGCTTCCCGGAGCCCCTCAGCAGCCAGTGAGTCCTGCTGCTCAGCGTGGCCCCTTGGCATTGTCCTGATCCCTCCCATCCACACTGAGAATCACATACAGGATGCACCTGTCACACAAGGAAGGAAGTCCATCACATGTCTGAGCTGAAAATGCCAAGATAGCTTCTTGTACTGTAATACTAAACTGTAGGCCCTGTTAGGCAGTAGGAAAATATTAATAAATTAAGAGGAGTTAGGAAGGCCAAAGAGGGAGAGAGAGAGAATGAATGGTGTAAGGCCAGAGAACTGTTGTTGCTTTCTGACAGATGCTATTGAATTTTTAACACCATCATCATATGGCTTAATTCTCTTCTCACCTCTGTTTTGGTGGGCCGTGCTAGTGCCCAAAATGCAGGAAAACTTGACCACTGCCAGCAAAGCTATTAGTCTCCTGAGGAGACCAAGACCAGAATGTGGAAATGCCTCCCCATTCCTGTCTTGCTGGATGAGGACCCTAATGCATTGAACAAGGCAAGGGATGGCTAAGGGACTAGCTGTGGCACTCAGGCACTGGCCTTCTGTCAGCTGGCAGCAAAGATCTATGATTTGCTAAAAGATTCCTGTTTCTTAAGGATTTATAGATTACTGAACAGCCACTTGCAAGAACAGAATTTTACAGGTGTATGAGTTTAGCTGTAAAATCAGAGGTGTACAAGAAAAATCAGTTCTCTCAAGATGACTCATTCTCCTATGTTTTTTTTAAAGCCCAAAGTCCGGACTGGAATAAGCAAACCTTACAATGTCAAGCAGATCAAAACCACCACAGCTGAGGAAGCAGAAGAAGCTATTAGATGTCTTATGGAAGCCAAAGGAGGTAAGCACAGCTTTCTAACTGACTGCTAAAAACCTTTGAATAAAGAGAACTGTAGGTGTATTCATCTCACCATAGCCTAGATGCACATATTCCCATTCAGAATTTCACCTGAACACATTCTTGCAAAATTGTACAGGGTATTCTCTGTTAGTTCTGGGAATATTGACCTTTTTTTCAAGATGATTAATATTTTATATTTGGTTGTAGAACCTGCTACTAGGAGAACCTTGGGTTATTTATACCCAGATTTAGTCAGAAAAATTAAAATATAAAAATGGGACTTTTCTAAACTGATGGTGCCTATGTTAGCTCAGAGTTGCATAAAGAATATTTGCTGCTCTATTTACTGAATGCTCACTATTCCAAGCAGACCTACAGAGCAAATGCAGCTCTAGGAGAAGTAACCTGGATTCTGTTCACATTTGGACAGCAAGTATAGCTGTAACCTAGATAAAAGCTTGCACTACTTCAGCTTGAATAGCTAAGCTAAAAGGCTACTCTGTGTTTAGGCTCTCTGTGTTGTCCCTGGAGAAGAGAGCTTCTTGCAAGGGCAAGTTAGAGCACAAAACTAGCTTAGGTACTGTGAATGTACCCCCCAGGGTTGCATGCAGTCTTTCTGCTGATGCTGTATGAATGAAAATGGCTATCTGAGTTTGCAAGGCTCTCAGTTTAGGAGAAAACCATCCCTTTTCATTTATATATAGAATTAATACGGTCTGGAATAATCCCATTTGTTCAGAAATATCATAAAGACATCTTAATGTTCGTTCCTCAGTGCTGTTAATTTCATTTTGAAATCAGATTTACTGTCCATTCATTTTGAAATTCACATTCACTTGTGGGTAACAAGGTGTGGGTGTGGGTAACAAAATTAGTCTGGGCAGCATCACTTGCAGTCCCTTGTACTGTACCACCAGTTGGTATTTATAGTTCTTTCCAAAGTACTCTACAAGATCCATTTGGTATTGTTTACTTGGTTTTACAGATAATGGCAAAAGGATGCTCAGAATTTGAGCCCAGTCCTCCTGAACCCCCAGCCAGTGTTTTTCCCACTTGACCAGTGGCACCGCACTGCTGGTTTGGCATGAAATTATTTCAGACAGGGAAGTTTTACAGCCTCTAACAGATGTTACAGGATTGCAAAGTTCTATGCTTAGTTCCAAAACCTACCTTCTTGGCCTGAGTTGGCCCTGTAAGCACGAACATTTTGGGAAACTTGGTTCTGAAAGAAATTATCTTAAATCTATGTTCTGATCAGACTGAGATGCCGTTTGGATTTGCTTTTCAGGAGTACAGGAAGATGCAGTAAAGCCTGTTCCAACCAGAAACCAAACTTCCTCCAAACCTGAAGCTCTTCCCAGCCTCACAAAGTCAGCATCATTTCAAGGGCTGCAGGCAGGAGCAGTGCCTGTGCCTCATCGTCCACCACCCAAAGTTCCAACTCCAAAGAAACCAGTGCCCCTGCAAAGGACTGGAGTCAAGGTGGAAAAGGTAAGGGAGTTGTAGCAAAATTCATCTGGCTTCCATTTCACAATGTGAATGATGGAGGGGTGGGCTGGTTGTTTTATGCAGGATGTCCTGTCATGTCAGCACGTGCTGGAATTATTCTGTGTATTACAGTCACCAAGGCATAAAAATGCAAGAAAGATTGGTAGGAGAGCCATATTCAGCTTTTCTATTTGTCAGTCCATTCTCTTGTTTATGTTTTTTTTTTTTTCCTGGTTTGTCTAAACCTTGTCAGGATTTAAGACTCATTTGTTCTTTATCACAGTCTCTACTTTTGACCATGAATGGTCTGCTCTGTAAAGATTTGAGGCAGCTTCTTCATCAGTTCTGTGTCCTTTCTTGCTTTTCTTGTGCACCTTGTAATGGCATTTAGCCTTTAGTTTGAATTCTGGAGTCTACTCAGAGTTCATGTTCTCAAAAATATAAAGCTGTAGATGTTCAGGTTTTAATATATATCAGGTCTCTACGATGAAGACAATAGTTCGCCTCTAGAGCTGCTAAAATGATTATCTAATTTGTAAAGCAAATTGAGTGCAAGAGAAAGACAAATATAAGCTTTTATAGTCTTCCTTTGACAGAGTCTCTGCTAAGGAAGCTCTCTTCTAAATTGTTAGGGCTCCTGCCTTACCTTCCTTTGGTGAAGGCATTCGCCCCTCCCGTGTAATGCACTTTGTGCTATCTTTACTTAACAGATGCACCAAAAAACCCAGCCCAGGCAGCACAGTCTATGCCAAGGAGTGGTCAGTTTCTTTTGTTTAAGTTGTCACCATTCCCAGGCCACCCTGGAAAGGCGCTGAGAGGGATTGCTATTTTGGTGTTGGTTATGTGAGAGCTTCTGCAGGAATAGATCTACTTCAGTTTGACTCTGCCCTGGAATTCCACTCCTTCCTCCATCTAAGGGAGGTCAGATGGGAGTTTTATACTTGAAAAATCTCTACCCAATGCCTCTCTACCAGTCAGACGTAGGCAACTTAACAGCACATAGGAAGAAGTGGCAAGGGATATGTCCAGCATGAGATACTGACTAAATATTTTGCCTGCATGAAAAAGCCTGTACATTATCTTTTAATATTACTTAAGAGTATTCTTTTTAAAAAAGAATTTAAATGCTTTCATTTAATCACACAGAGTGCAAGAAATCTGAAGCAATCCTTGCCCTCCTAGACTGAGCTGGGCTTGATTATTGATATACTTTAAAATGGTGGATGTATGCTAGACTGGACTTTGAGAGCTTATTCTTATCTTCAGTTGCCAGCATTAGTGAGACAGGACAGAGCCCTAAATGTATTTATTGCATTAAGCTAAATCTCCTTCAAGCTTGTCTGTCCAAATAACCTACACCTAAAGGCATGGGCCTCCCATAGCTTAAGTAATATTAGTCAGCAGAGAGAAGTAACAAATAAATAACTCCTCAGAACCGTGCTAATTTGTCCCAGAGCAAAAATCCTAACCTGAAAATGGAGATGGTGAGAAAGAGCTGTGAGTGAACAGGCTGTAGGGTCCTGATCCTTCACTATCTCTCTGAAGGTGAGTGCAAGGCACAATGCCTGGGCCCAGAGCCTAGCAGGTACAGCAGAGAACTGTGCTGTCAAGCCTCCTCTTTGTACTGCTTTTTTTTTTCTTCCCAAACTGTCAGCTTTTCTTAGTAACGCTGTCAATTAGCCTTGCACCAGTAGTGACTCAGAGTTTAAGGTCCCTTTTTTGTTCTCACATTTCTTCTTCCATTTCCTCCTCAGGCCATGTCTCCAGAAGAGCTATTCGACCAAGAGACAGCACAGTCTCCTTTTGGCTTGCTAGAGCCCCATCTAGAAGTTGGAACTATTCTTAGTCCAACCAAGATCACTCCAGTCCCTAAACCCAGAACACAAGCTGCGAAGCCTCAGGAGAGCAGGGGGAGCAGTGAAAGGCAGCCCCTGTCAGCGAGCACAGCTGAGGCCATTGTACTGCCTCCCCAGAACGCTCCCTTTGCCCCAAAGGTGCCGCCGCGAAGAAAGAAGTCAGCTCCTGCAGCCTTCCATCTCCAAGTTCTGCAGAGCAGTGACAGCCCCCTTTTTAGGGGGTCACTGTTCAACTCCAACAACAACAACCCTGGGTCCTGCCCCCAGACTCACAACCCTGCTTGCTTGGGTCCCACAGCCTTTGCTGGCCCAGAAAACAGCACAACTCAACCCTTGGCACCAAGTGCTGCAGAACTGATGGCAAAGCTCCAGGGCCCTTCTGCACCAGCAGGCCAATATCCACAACGACTGGATACCAGCTCCCTCCCAGAGAACACTAATCTTCTGGACCTGGACGTGAATCCTTCCTTTCCTCTTTCCATACAGGCACCATCAGCTATTTCTTCAGCACACCCTTCAGAAAATTTAAATCGCCCCAATCTGAAAGATTTCAGTCACTGGGTTACATTTAGTGATGATGAAGACAATAGTGCAGTGGCAGAAGGGTTCAACAAACTGCTCGTCTTAGAACGAAACAAAAATACCTTAATGAAAACAAATACTGATTTAGAGTTGTAAAATTTTGCCCCCTTAGTATTCCAAAAGAAATCATAATTATGATGCAAAATAAAAAAATAAATCTTTTTTATTTAATTAAATAGATCATCTGTCCATACTACATTTCATTTTCTTGCTTAAAGATACAGCCCCTGGAGGGAAGTATATAGAAATATACAACCTAACATTACCTACAGTTAATTTCAAAACTTCCTCATTCTAAGTTATTTCTTTTTAGTAATCCATCTTAAGATGTTTTATTTCATTTCAGGTACAAATCGTATGTAAGAACACGTCATAATGTATGGGAAAAAAGACATTAAGAAAAACATTTTCCTGTGAAATGTATAACTTAATAAATTTCTGTTGTTTGAAATAAAGCATCCTTACTTCAAAGACTTAGGCTGCCACCGTTATTCTGGAATGAACATCGAGAAGGGGAATGCGCACCAGTATGACAACAGCAGTAACAGTGGAATTGCTCTGCTGCAAGTTTCCAAAACTCACCCTGGTTTTTGTTCCCAAGCTCCTGTCCAACAGCATGCTTTGAAAAGGGACTGCAGTTTTCCACAGGCTCTTTCACTGCAAAGAAATGCTACAGGCTGTGCATTGTCTGTGCAGGTCCTGAGGAAATACAGGGAATGGCTGAGAGCAGCTGATGCCACAGGTCCTACGCTCAAGGCAGTTCAGCACTTCAGCAGTTGTGTCCCTGCTCCCACTCTGAGTCTTCCTAAGCACAGACCACGTCAGTCTCCTGTTTCCACAGTGCAGATGAGGAATGAGCTGGTCCTTTTTGCCTTGCCTGTGGGGTAGAGCTGTGCACGACAGATGCCATTTGTGTAAAGCAGGCAGTTAGTAACCAGATTGCAACTTGTCATGGTAACTTGTTAAGAGAAGCATCAAGTTCTTTCTTTATTAAAGGAAGGAGAACATTTTTAAGCAGGTGGTGAAGCTGAAAAACAAGAAAAATATTTTCAAAACATTTTTTAAGATGTGTTAAGAAAATTAAGATTTTTTTTTTCCTTTTTCCATAGGACAATTAATTGGTTCTGCACTTCCCAAACACTGGAAATTCAGCCATTTTCTTCCTTACAATACCCACCTGTTTCTCTGCCACTGCCAACTTTTGAACATAAGACATCCTCTGTAAGAGAGGATGCTGCCTTTGAACACCTGACATCCTCCTTTGCTCTTGTTTGCCAGACACTTTAGAAAAATCCCCAGAACCTTCAAAGGCCAAGCCCATAAAGCCCAGTGCTGAGCTTCTCCTGTGTCAGTTTAACATGGTTGCAGGCTGGTGAATAATATAAGATACTCGTTTTCCTACAAGATGACACAAAGCCTTTGCCTCTTAGTCCTCCTCTTAAAAAAAAAAAAAAATACAGTGAATATTTATGGTCACATCTCAGTATAAAACATTAGCAGTAAAGAAGAAAGAGTACGGTATATGACCACATCCAACATTTTCTGCAAAGATAATTAACAGCTCTAGGACAGCTAATTTACATGTTAATGAAAGTGTTAGCAGGAAAGCCAAATTAACTGGATTTATACAAGTCAAATAAAATCTGCTATATTACTCTCCTTGAATAAGAGACGGATGTGGCCTTTAGCATTCTGTCTTATGTCTGTGTCTGTGGCAAACTGCCCACTGAAGGATGAATCCCGGCAGTTCGCTGGTTTATGCTATCAGTGACAGCAGATATTGCTCAGTCGCAGCAAATCAAGGGAAGGGGACAGACAGTCCAGCTGAAAAGGTTACAGCACAGAATGAGGAATCTCCTGTCTCAATAAATTACCTTCCACACCGGTGCCCAACGTCCCAGCCAAGTGTTTTCTCAGAGGCAGGAGCTTGTGACCTGCTTGTGACCTGGCTCTAGTTTCAATGGTCAGAGGAAGCAAAGCAGAGCCAGACCTGCTCCATGTTTGGGAAATCATGACGTAAAACTCCCACTGCAGGAGGCAGTGATTCTTTCCTTCTCATCTGGGATTAAGCCAGGCCCCACCATGTGAAAAGAGGCCAGGTAACCTGAACCCTTACTAGCTGGTGTCCACAGCCAGGGAACTCGCAGCACAGCTCTGTTCTCAGCTCTGCTGCCCATCCTCACTGGGACATAATCGATGGAAATCAGTGTCCTCAGGGACAGCTGTCAGTTTTCAGGAACAGACAATGGATTGCAGTTATTCCGTGACATTTTTCCAGTCATGAACCCAGCACTTGGCAAAAATTGTTGATGGCAACTGTGAAGCTAGGTATGAATGATTTACCACACACAAGTCCAGAAGTATCTTGAGGCTTTGGCAAGACACCACGTGAGCTTGCTCAGGGCCTGCAGCTTCAAGTTCCACCCTGGAATGCTCTGCTGATTCGTGTTTGGGGTGGGTAAGTGGTTCTCCTTGGTAAAGCAACCGCCTGATTTAGCTTTTTTAGGGGGGGTTGCCATTGAAAAAAACAAAAACAAAGAGAACCAAAACACTGGTTAGAATTTTCACTCTTGACAAAACAACATTCTTGCTTTTCCATTTTCATCTAGAATTGCCATTTTCACCAGATGGAAAATTTCTCACATCCAGACCACTGCTCCAGGAAGCAGAAATCACAGCAAAAGCCAGTTCACAGCACTGTAATCACAACAACTGAATATGTGATGGCTCTTGCTAGAAACACCAACACAATTACAGCAGATTGCTGGACAACAAGGGCAAGAGAGACCAACAAAGCCTTTCAGTCCTCCCTTCCTGTCTCACTATTTTACTCTCGGATGCCACAGCGCAGATGAGATGAAACACCATCTCCTCAGACAACTCACACACTACTCGTCTGCCACACCTGCAGCTGAGCCACTGGGCAGGATTAAAAGCATAGTTTGAGACCTGAGAATTTACAGAAAGACACTACTCTCAATTAATGTGACACCAGGAAGCATAAAAGCATCCAATTCCTGAGGGGAAGCAGACGTGAGTGC
Source organism: Regulus satrapa (assembly GCA_013396955.1). Taxonomy (NCBI): domain Eukaryota; kingdom Metazoa; phylum Chordata; class Aves; order Passeriformes; family Regulidae; genus Regulus; species Regulus satrapa. The sequence goes on along the minus strand of VWZN01009794.1, from coordinate 182,069 downwards.
TACAGTACAGACCTGCTGGCCCTCAAACTAATGTCTGTAGGTCCTTTAGAAGATACTGCTGCAAAATCCAAAAGCACAACTGACAAACTGCTCAGTTTGGCAAAACATGCCTGGCCAGCTATCCCCAAGTGAAGGGTAATGTTACATTCTCCCAGAACAAGACAATCCCCACAAAACAATGCAGGTCTTCCACAAAAATTAAAACGGTCCAGAGTATTCAGCTGGAAGATCATTAACCTTTAATACACTTTGTGACATATCCAAGACATTTTTAAAATCACATTTTATTACTATATTCCAAAAAAAAATAAAACCCAAACCCAAGAACCCCCCCCACCAAATATTAGTTATAGAAGTTACACATATATAAATACAGTTACAAAAAGAAGAACATTGCCTTAAGAATTCCAGTTACAAAACATAGACCTATTTACCAAGATTAATGTTTAATGTCACTGATCTGTGTGAGCTAAAGGAGTCTATAAAACCAATAGATTTGTCACATGAAACAAGCATTCAGTTATTGGAAATCTTGTCTATTCACCGTGAGTTCCGCATACTCTATTCTGTGAATACAGTGTGCTAATATATTTACACTCTGAAATCTTAACCACAGTGTTAAAAAATATAAAGCTCTTTAGAAATTAGGACATTTCTGTTAAATTTTCTATACGAAATACTGCCATGCAGTGTTCCTACCTACATCTCAGTTAACGGGGAGAAATGCTCTTTTTGTCAGTGTAGTGCTGTGCAGTCTCTGTACTACTCTTGTAAACTTTTCTTCACAACTCCCTCAGTTTCCAGAAGTTTTGTATTTTGAGTATTTTGAGCTGCAGTGTCTTCCTGGGCTGCTCTCAGGACCTGGCAGGACTGCAGTGCCCCCAGCAGCAAGCCCATGCAGAACTGTAAGGTGAATCCCACCTCCTTGGCAGCTTTCACAGCCATCATTTGAAGGGCATTAATTCTGGATCCATCTCACAGGAGCGACATGAGGAGCCACCTCAAGTCTGTCATCAATACAGACCTTATTTAACAAATGGTCAGCAAAGCCAGCACAGCCTTAGACAGCCCATGTTTGTTTTCAGAGAGCGATGCAGGAGTAAAGAAAGGAAGCAAAGAGACCACAATAACATGAGGCTGCTTTTAACCACAGTGCAAGCTACCCAAGACTTCAAAAAAGTGACTGTGCACTGCCATTTTTGAATCTGTCTAAAAATACTGATTTCTTATCAGTACTGTTAGGGTGTCCTAAACATAAACATAAACTCAAGTAAGACATTGCTTTTATTCTCTGTACCTACACCAATATTTGGGCCCCCCAAAAAACCAAAACATTTGTGGTAATTTCCAGTGAGGCCTTACAACATGATTTTTTTCCAGCTTTACTTTTTTCTACCTCAGCTCCCAACTGTAAGCATTAGCTTCCTTGTCAGGGTTTACACTTGTTGTGCTCCACCTGAGCCTTTTGACCACTCTTCTTTAAATCAGCTACAGAGAAATTTCTGTATGAGTAACACACGCCAGGGATTTGAATGTACCAACTTCTTGGTGTGTCTCAAGAGTGAAGCAGAAGAGCTGAGCCCATCAAAAAACATCTTTGATGTGAACAGGCACAGAACTGCCCTGACTGACCAGATACACACTGTCCTAAGGAAAGCAATCTCACAAGTTGCTAAGATTAGGAGGTAAACATACAAGCAGATGAATATTTCTTTTCTTTTGTTTTCATCAATACAAACAGACTAAAACAATGACAATTTTCCAAGCAAGGCAAGCTACCAACCTGTCTCCTTCTCATGCAGAAAAATAGATGATGTGTCTGCTGACCAATCTGGGTGATCTATTAAATAAAAGGACAAATGACAAAACCTCCTAAAATTGGGCCACTAGACCAAAATGCCACCTTCATTCACTTGAATACTATTTTTTCAGGCTCCAGTCAGGCTACCCTAACACGGACAGCAAACCAAAACTTTGCAGCAGCCATGTGCTGCTTCTCCCTTTTGACACAATAACCACCTCATTTAATTGTTTCTAATGCTCTCTATAAGACTTTATCCCAGCTGTATATTTACCTGCTTTCAAAGCAAGATTGGGATGCTTTTAGGTAAAAAAAAGATGATACTCTGGGCACGCACTTTCTTTTTGCCAAGTTTTGTATTTGTTTTGAACGTCTTTTGAGAAATAAATTGGACAGGTGTCTAAAGTTCAAGATGCACAGGAAAATATTCAGCAGCAGATGCTATTCACACAGCACCCTTGTAATTCTGCAGATCCCCTAACAATGGAGAAGTTTCTGTTACACCAAACACAGGACACAACCGGGAAAGGATGGAAAACCTCACAGCTCTTGGGCTAAAACATCCTGAATGAATTTCAGTGTACGTTGATACAGGAAAGCATCCTTCTTCTTTGGCTTGCAAATATTTAGGTGATTAACATCCACTGGAATAAGGTCTCCAATTCCTATGTCTGGGAAAGGGAGAAAAAAA
>VWZN01009794.1:139547-179534 GCA_013396955.1 Regulus satrapa | reverse complement strand
TCAGAGTTCATAAGATGACCTAGGCTGGAAAAGAACATTTTGCATTAGCAATTTCTCTCTCAAAAGCAACTTCTCCTATCTTCAGAAAAACTCTTTGTTCGTCATTATTTTTTCATGTGCTAAAAGCATCAGTACACACAGTTATGGCCTGATAGAGCTCTGTGTTACCACAAAACCCACACTGGCACACTACACCATCAGGTCAGAGTTCTACTGTCTTTGTTTGAAATACACAAATGTACATTTCTCCATACAGACAGCTTTGCTGAAACAAAACCTCATTTACTGATAGCACAGTCCTGACTGAGGTCTAAGCATCAGAGATGTAGTTTAATGCATGGTATCTTGAATCTGATCACCACTAATTGCCCATATTCCTTACATAAATACTTTGGCATGGACATTAATATTTGGACTGAATGAACCTGAAATATGCTGCAAATCACTACGCACATTTCCAGGTAAATTAAATATTTATATTGCTTAGTTGTAGAATACAAATATTCCATTTTCAGCTACTGATTTTGGGCACACTACAGCATTTATTCTTGACAGCCATCACTACTACTAACTTTCCAGTTAGGATGCTGCGACTGCCACATCCCAGTTTATTGTCTATTCACTCATCATCTAGAGAAATCCTCCCTTTTGCTTTGACTTCTGTATCTTTAACCATGTAGAATTACACTAGAGCAGGATGAAGGTCTGCCTTCATGTGCCCAAGCAGACAAGCAAGAAACAGGGAGCTTCCTGCTTGTCAGCCTGTGTTTTGAAGAGAGTGAATGCCCTGCTACTGAACTGCATTGTGCCCTCTAAAGGTTTTCAAGAGCACTCATGTGCTGCACTAGGTGTAATCCCTAGAAGAGGGGAGACATGCTATGAAATTACAAGTGCACAGTGCTCATCTGGGTTCTGCTATTCAGCCCCCCTTTTAACCCTGTTTTACTAAATAATAACAAGTTTAATAACGACTACTTCGGTCCTTGCCAATAAAATTGTATTAGCAACATTTTCTGCTAAACAGTGACTCAGAAAAGCAGAGACGTATAGTCCACCTTTTTCAGAGTATGTGACCTTGCACTCAAGCTGGTGGATTTAGCTGGTGGAAAGCCTGGTCTAAAATCTAACACAGCAATGGTTTCTGGCTTTACAGTACCTTGGGGAGTGCAAAAGAAAGACTGAAAATGTACGACTTAAAACAGTTTTCTAAGTAGAATACACAGAAAAAAAAAGCAAGGAAAAAGAAATGTCTGTTTTCCCCTTCTACAAAAGGCAGAAAGATGGAGGAACTCTTCAGGAGGCAAACTCTACTGCTGGAGTTCACAAAATGTGGAAGGTAAAGGATTCTCAATACTAAAAACCAGCTTTGTGACTTTTTCCTTCCACTAACATTTACTAATTTCCTTTCTTATTTTTTTAAAGGAGAAAATAGTTGGAATTTGCAGAAGCATCTGAAACACTATGCAGCCTACCTATACAAAGATAAACCACAGCTAGCCATAATTCCAAAGGAAAGGACTCCAACATTAGACCAGAGTCTACCCTGTATTTTTTTTAGCAAATGTTACTCTCATTTAGTAAAATCAAAAGAAACAACTGCTATTTTAAGATCTAAATGTAGCTGCTTCTGATCTCAGCAGGGAGGCTCACTCAAAAGTTTACACAAAAATCCCCACACTGTAATAGACTTATTTTTCTAGGTTTTTTACCATATTTATAACCCCTTCTCCTAATTGATGTTTAGATCAATATACACAAAAATAAATAAATTAAATGGCTATTTCTCACTTACCTGCTGACTCCACAGGTACAACGTGCAGTTTTATCATGCTGCCTATGTGCGTTGGTAGGGTTTCTGCAAAACTCAGCACTGAAAATTTCTTGTCTTTGGCAAAAGACAAGAAGTCATCATTCAGCTCTTTAAGGGCAGGAGAATCTGAGAAAGCAACATAATTTTTGCAGGGTTAGAGGATTATAGCATTTTTCTGGCAAGACTACATTTCTCGAGATATTTGTATTACTATGACAGTAAAAGGAGTAGCATTTTGTTAGTAATCCCTTTTCCCAATTAGCATATACAACAATTTGTTCTGATTCCCCCTTTTATTGTCACCTCTGCAATCAAATGAAACAGCTACTCAGAATTACCTGCAACAATTCCACACACAACCCAAAACGTAAAAAAGGAGGTTTGTTGTTTTCACCCAGCTTTTTCTGACAGCACGATGGAAAAGCTCAAAGCACCAAGAACAGATCAGCAGAGCTCCTGTTGCTAGATGGTAGCAAAGTGAACATACCCGTGCTGAGCTCTTTAACCTCCACAGATGGGAAGAGGAGATATCTGGCATTTATAGAATATTCAGCCAGCTGGGAACCATGGTGAGGTACGCTGTAAAATACGATTCCTCTGGTGTTGTTTACAATTTTATCCATTTCCGGATTCTTGGAAGCATCCACCAGCATCTTTTTGACTAGAAGACCTGGCAACAGAAGCTGAATTAATGCGGGGATTTAAATCACTGGGAAATAATGATCATGCTATATTAACCATGAAACAACTAACCATATTCTTGCTTTGGTTGATTAGTCCTCAGATTGTCAAATATGTAAGAGTAACTTGAAAAAAACCCAAACCACGCCTGAGGAGGCATCAATATAAAATGTCAATGAATGATGCAAATCCAATTTTGATTTGCTTTATGTGTTGCTAATGACATTTACTATATGCCTGAACAAGGATAAAATTCTGCCTCTGGATTTCCATTTACATGAATTTCAACTCATTGAGTTCTTAAATCAACACAGTAAGAACAAATAGCAACAAAAATCCTTTCAAAATGCACACGCTATTAAATATAACGCATCAAGGAAGTAGAAACCTGTTTTTCATTTTTATGCCTTTGCCAATTTTTAATAAAATATTCTGAATAATTGCATTTCTACCTGAATTTGGTTAATGGCTTATTCTGAAATCTTTAATGCAAATAACTGCTTTATATCAATCAGGCAACATGCTTACCACCCATGCTATGGGATACCCACACCAGAGGTCTGTCTCCAATCCCAGCAGCTTTGAGCTTGTCAAGCAGCTCACTGCTCCTGAAAGCAATAGACTTCCTGCAAAGAAAAACAAACACAGGCATAATGGAGCATGACAGGTTAAAAGGCAATGTTAAAACACAATGAATTTTAGTGCTGCACATTTATGAAAGTGAATTAGGTAAACAAACACTAATTATTTAATTATCGTTTCTACATTGAAAAAGGCTAAGAACTTCTGTAAGGATGGCTTCACAAGGACAATGGGAATTGAGCTAAATTCAGTTTCTCGCTCTTGCTAGAAAGTTTTATTTTAATTTCGCACAGCAAACATTTCTGTTTTCTTGACAAGTTGTTTTATGGAGTTTTAAGTAGTTTCATTTACACATTGTAGCAGAACAGGGTTTTTTTCTATGAAAGCAACATCAACACATAATGAACTTTACACCCTGCGACATGAACCTCATATATTTTGTTCAACAATGCTCAAAATGTGGAGCAACGTACAGAAATTTAAAAACTCAGTGTATGATCGACCAATACATTAAAAAAAAATCACAACTAATGTTAGTTACACTTGCCAGACAATAATCTCCAAATGCTTTTTACTGCAATAGTATGAAAGTACAATAATCTCCACTTTATCAGTGAGAAGACTGAGCCCTGGAAAGGATAAACTACACATTGAAGTTTGAAAATGAATCTGCAGTAGAACGAAAACAAAACCAATGCCAATGCCTAATCCAAGCTTGAAAGTGCAACATTTGCACTTTATATTACTCCTTGCAGTGTAACAAGAATCAAACACAGAAGGTCCTTGGATAATGAAAACATCAGGACATAGGGGCAACCACTGTGCAAAATAATTCACCTCATCTCTGTTGGTCTCAGCATTCTCACTAGAAATTGCTTTATAACACATATGAAAAGAATAATCAAATGTGTCTTTCCCATTGAACAGTACACTCTAGTTTAGTGGAGAAACACCAAAGTTCACTTTTGAAACAGTGAATGAGACCGTACATTTAAGAGCAAACCGAAGGTTGTTTTTCTACTGTGACCTCATTGTTTCTGTTAGTTAAAAGTATCTTCAGTATCTTTCATTTATTATTAACCATATAAAATTACAGAATTATCAGATATTACAGTTGGGTGACCATAAACAGAAGGTAATGTAATTTTCCATGTTGTAATCAAAAATACATTATTTTCAGAAAAAAAAAGGAAATACATGCTTATTTCTTTTAACATACTTACTCCAGACAGACACAAGAAGAGCTTTCTTAGAATCACAGAATCATTTATGTCAACCACTTCCCTGGGCAACCTCTTCCAGGGATTGACAATGCTTTTAGTGAATAATTTCTTCCCAATACCCAATCTAAACCTGCCCTGGTACAACTTAAAGCCACTTCCTGACTTCTCTGGACCTGCACGGGTAACCACCTACATGCTCCTTACTGTCATTTTTCTGCCTAATTTCAAATAGGCACACTAACAGTCAGGTGTTCCTCATTTTCTCCCTGCTTACCTGTTTTCTTTAATGCAATAATGGCGTTGATCTTTCGTATAGCCAGAGAGAGGAGTGAATGAACAAGTCCCAAGTTCCCGGTCTAGTACACACATATTGAATTTTTTTTCTACCCCGCACAAAAAACATTATTAATTATCAGATTCTTAACTTCAAGCAGCCACGCACATGCCTCTGCTGCAGTACACAAGTAGAATTTACAGTACTAGTTACATGCTTAAATGTCTGCATGAATGTTTGAAGGATTCTGATTTAAAGATCACTGAACTGAATTACCAAATTCTATTCGAGACAAAAAACCTTCACAGGCTCATAGTGTTTTTATTTTTCAACATGTTTGGCAGTAGCATCTTCCTCTGACCTAACCTGTTCAAGGTCAGTAAAAACACCACTCCTCTGGCAAGGCAATTACCTGCTGATTGAATCAGATACAGTTATTGTATTCTATCACCCAATTAACATTTTTTTAATGAAACTATGTTTGTATCAGTAATAGTGTGGCCAGCAGGACCAGGGAAGGGATTGGTGATGTATCACCCTGAGTCCTGTGTTCAGTTTTGAGCCCCTAATTACCACAAAAACATTGAAGCTCTACCTCAGGTCCAGAGAAGGACAACGGAGCAGGTGAAGGGTCTGGAGCACAGGTCCCATGAGGAGAGGCTGAAGGAACTGGTCCTGATTAGCCTGGAGCAGAGGAGGCCTAGGGACTACCTTACCCCTCTCTACAACCACCTGAAAGGAGGGTGTATCTGGGTGGAGGTCGGCCTCTTCTCCCACAGAACCAGTGACAGGATGAGAGATAACAGCCTTACATTGTGCCAGGGAAGGTTTAGGTTGGATACTAGGAAGAATGTCTTCATCAAAAGGGTTGTGAAACTTTGAAACAGGCTTTCCAGGAAGTGATTGAGTCCCCATTCCTTGAAGCTATTAAAAGGTATGTGGATGTGGCACTTAGGAACATTGTTTTGTGGTGCCCTTGGCAGTGCTGGGTAAATGGCTGTACTTGATCATCTGAAGGGTCTTTTCCAACCTATATGCTTCATTTTATCAGGAGTATAAAGCCACTGTTGTGCTCATGAAGCATTATTGTGCCACTTTAAAAAATACTCCCCTTATGATATAAAACTGGTGTTGTGTTTTCATTAACTAACAGCACAATTTAGAGTCTCCCCTAACATGAAGCAGGACAGACTGTAAGAATTAATGAAATTTCCACATTTAGCTATCCGTGAGGCTAAAAACTTAAGCATATCGTGACTATACTTAATATTTTTCCTAATTTGATTTTTCAAAGCAACAGGAAAAGTTAAATTGACTCTTTCACACTAGGTGATCCCAAGGACCAGCTTTACAGGTCTGTATCCTGCCCCCCTCCAAACTGCAGATGCTGCATTTGTTACCTGTGAGCCTCAACAGGACATTTTGCTTTCCAGTCACTCAAATGGGTGTCATATTCCACAGATATGATTCTAAGGGAAGGACAGTCTGAAGCCAGCCAGGTCTAAATTAAAGAAAAGGAAAACCAAAGGAGCTTATAATTGAGGTACTGAAATTCTTGAAAGCAATGGAGAAAATATGTTAGTATGGGGACAATATCAAGCAAGACTTTTGCTCTTCAGTTAATCCCCAAATATATTTTTCAGATAGATTATCATTCTTTTATTACATGCTGGTAAATTCCAGATTGCTCCTGAACCACAAAGCAGGCAAAGAAAAAAGATTCATCTCTAACTTGTGCATTCCTGGCTCCCTCTCCTGGGTGAAACCAGAGTTACTAAGATTACCAACAGGACTCATCAGCTCAATTTTCACAGAGATACTTTAGTGGCTATACCAGTGTGAGTATGCTTGGAGCACTAATTACTTACGCACTAACAATACTTAAATAGCAATCTGCACAAAGTAAAGTACTCAGACACCTGGGTAAGAAAGGGAACTTAACTTGAAATGTTATTCTATAATTTTTTTCCTCAGCAAAAACACTTCATTAAAAAAAGACAAAAAAAAAAAGAGAGCATAAGGAAAGCTGCCATTGCCTTCTCTTTCACTGGCACGTGAATGATGTTGAGAACATAAAACTTAGCAGAGATTTTTCCTTGCAAGAACAACAAACAACTCATTAAAAAAAAATTTATCATCAGGATCTTGAAAATTGCCACTTGTAGAAGAAATTACCAGTAACTGAATTCAAAAGAGACATCAGCCAGACAGTCCTTCTAGATGCTCTGATGAATGAGAATACAGCAGGCCACATGTGAAACATACAGTCTTTTTACCTTTGGCCAGCACTGAATATAGTCCTCTTCCCCTTCTGAGGCCCTTTTATTCAAATGACGGTCAATGTCTTGCTGTCGCCAGGTTTTAAATGCTGCTCCCAAAAGACCATGAACGAAAAGGATGTCTGCTCTGATAGGCTGGCTGATCAACAAAAGGAAAATTTAATTTAAAAGGTATGTGGTACATTTTTTTTAACAAATTGGAACTTTTAACCTAATGGATGACAAAATGGTTTTTCTTTAACACTACACATGATTTCTTATCTTATGGACAACATTTCATAATATTTCAAAGAGCGCACTAGAATAAAAACAAAAACTAGGGAACCACACAGAAGAAAGATATAAAAGGAGGTATGGAAAGTACTCACCTCAGAAATCATAATTTTCTATCATGAAAACCACCTTTCCTGCCCCAATGACCCAGGGAATAGCTGCTACTAGGTGACACCCACGATGAAGACCACTTTAGTCCCAGATACACACTATTACCAAGGACGAAAATTTACTGCATCTTAGGCCAATGTGCTGCTGCCAGTACAATAATTACAAGGCACTGCATCCCAAGACAAAGTGCAAAGGTTAAACAGCTGCAACCCTCACAAAGCAGTAATTAATTTTATGCTTTGTGTTCAGATTTTCCATGCATTACAGTAATGAACACCTATTGACTACTCCAACCACTTCTACTGTTCTTCTATTTGAGAATCTAAATTCAGTCCTTTCAACCCACCAAAGAACAGGAGGGGCAAGGTAACATCAGTACAGCAGCACTCTGATGTCAACTCTTCCAAAGTTTTGTAACGGAACAGTAGAACAAGTAATGCAAAGTACAGCACGTCCAATGACTCCTTCTACTTTACCTGCTCCGATATTGCGGATGTAAGACATAAACACCATCTGGATACTTTTCTTTCACCACGTCCCTGTCTAGATTAGCCAAAGCTCTGGATGCATGAGAAGACTGAATGATGTGTGGGGATTTCATTACTTCAGCAAGTACAGAAACCCAACCTACATTGAGAAAATGAAGTGGCAGGTTGAGGAATAGAAACATCATCTGAACAGAATTCAGAAACATCAACCATCAAACTATGCATCTGAAAACACATGTTCAAACTTAAGAACGATAACGTCAAAATAAACTATTTCAATCTACTCTTTACCTCAGGGAAGTCAAGGCTAGGTAATTAGAATCTTCTAAACTCAAAAAAATCAGATGTATTTAACTATTATTCAGCTTATGATCTGAAGGAGAACCCCTTCTCAGGAGGAAAAGAAAGTGTATCAGCAGGTCAGCACAGCTGTAGCAGGAACAGATCTCAGATCTCTTTTTGCAGGTAAAGTGCCGGGAAGATGAAGACAACGAAGCTTAAACATAATAAAGGCAGAGAAAACAACCTGCAGGAGCAAGGGCAGGTAAAAAAAATAGATGCTTCCTGTGAAAGTACAATTATATCTAATTTTAAAATCCAGCATAAGAAAAACCCTCTATGTGATTAAAATATCTTTGCTATTCTAGAATTTGTATACTATTTATACATTAGAAACATAAGACAATTAAATTGGATACAATCCTCAATTAAATTTTTAGTCAAAGATACTATGACTTACAAACACTTTATGATACTCTACCTCAGGAGTAAAATATTCTTGAACATGGATGGGAATTGTCATAGACTACTGAGAAATGGAAAGGAATATCTTCTTTGTGCATATGCACACACATTTCTTTAAAATCCTGATAAATCTTATTGCTGCTAGCAAAAGCGGCCTATAAATCACAGCCACACTACAGTCAAGCCCATAAATCAAACCTGGGAATTTACTTCATGGGCATTGTTTCAAAACCATGTACACGATGTTGCTACTAGTAAAGTCAGTAAGCTGTTAATTCAAGACTGTTCATTGTAGACTGAGGAAAAGAACAAACGGACATTTGAGTTTTGCCTTAAACAAACAAAACTGCCAGGACGTTTGAGGACTGGAGGTGTTTTTAAGTATAACGTATTTAAATGATGTTTCTAAGCAGAATAGATGCTGACCACTGTGGAAGTTGTACTTCAGAAGAACACTATTTAAAGTCTACTTTCGGTTCTCCAAACACAACGGAAGACTGCCAAGATAGTCTGACTAAAACTAGCTTGGTTCTCTGGTTTTGCATTTCTCTTAAATGAGCCAACATGAAGAGTCAAAAATAACTGCTCAGAATCAAAAATAAGTGTTCTGCCCCCAGATATCCCATCACAGCTACTACACAATTACTGTTTTTCTTCTTCCTGTGCCAGCAGTTTTTGCAAGCAAAAGAGCCTTAAGGGTTCTTTTTTCTTATGAATCATGCAGCAGTGAAAGAGAAGCTTTATCAAATCTGGACTAGCAGCACCAGACTGCTCATCTCTAGAGTTTGATATGCTGTCAAAAATTTCTTTTGTACTGAGAGGTCTGTCCCAGGGAACTGCTGACTCTCCTGTTTCAATCTCTTCTTCTACATGTATGGTTTCAACAATCACTAGAATTTAAGAACGGTGCCAGAGCTCAGGACAAAGGCCTTTATAGTCTAGCTGCCTTTCTTCAGAAGTGAGCAGTATGGAAAGTGCAGAACAATATTAGAATAGAGCAATAAAAGGACAATTATACAGTTCTGATTCTAGTCTATACTCTCGGATTTTCTGCAGTCAACTTGGTTTCCATGTGCAGAACTTTATGGATTTTTCTTTTCATGAATTTGACTCATCACTCTTTGAAGTTCTGTGAGCCTTCAATTACCACAATGTTTTTGTGGCAAGTTTTATTTTGGTCATGCAGTATATGGAAAATACTATTTATTTGTTCTCTCTCTTTATAATTTAATGTACAAGAACCTTTGGTCTTCCATTACAACAAACAGCATATGACCATTCCCTCTTTGCCTTCTCTATGCCAGCGAAGAGAATTTTGTAAATCTCTCTCATATTCCCTTTCAGTGGCTTTTTCCATGCTAAGTATCTTAGTCTAGTTATTTGTTCTTCATATCACAGCCATTGCAAAATTTTAATCACCCTCACCGTCTTTTCCTGTGCCTTTGCTACTTCTCCTCTGTGTAAAAACACACACTGTATTTAACAGGCAGACATTAGCCTGGATTTACAGAACAGGGTATTGATATTTTCTGTTTATTTATCTGAAATTTTTGGGGTAGAAATCTCCCACTGAGACAGCTTTCCTTTTACCTGCACGTACTATGGATGAGTGAAGACGTTCATCCAAAGCCATATTCCCAATAATGCGGATTATGTTCCTCTGTATCTTTGCTGAATCTTTACGTAGCTGGTATATCCTCTGCAGTAGCTGGAGGCCTCCTTTAGCTTCAATTTTATCACAGTGAGAAGAAATCTGGCATTACACAGTAAATACAGTGACAATAAATAGACGTTCTACAAAAGGTTTTTTAGATGCTGTTAATTCATAAATTAGGGAGTTTTAAGAAGCAGGTATAACAACAGCCCTTTGTTGCATAGGAATTAATATTAATCTAGAATTTATTATGCCATATTTGTAGAGGAAATTTTGCTTTAATATGCAAAATGCGTAGTTCCTATGAACTGACAACTTGAAAACATCTGAGTACCACCTCTCTATTCTTCTTCACGTCTGAGGGAGATGAAATGGTCTCTACTTGGCATGATCAAATTTCAACTCAAGTTTGAGAGTCTGAACAGGTCAATTGTCTGCATTTCCTAAAGCACTACCTCAACCAGGGCCACTTGTCCATCACCCAAAATGCAATCAGAATTCCTTCTCTTCGAAACGAGAAAGTTTTTCTCCATTCCAAACAGTACTGTTATCATTACTGATCCTAAGGGCAACAATTTAGTCCAGATGAATAAGCTGCTGATATCCTCAAGTCTATGGCTTTCAACAGGCATTTGGAAGGAGTACAGTCACAACTTGCCTAAACTGAAAATCTAGAATATAACAAATTCCAGACTAAGTCAGAATTTCTATGTATATGGAAGATGTGAAAAGATTACCAGGAAACTGCACTTTATCCATCCCAACTATCAGCAACCATTTGGCTTCTCAACACTGTTTTTCAGTGTTCTAGGCTTCTGTACAATCAAGTATACACAGAAGAATGTAGCAACAGGAAACAAAGTTTTACAAAATGTCTTCCATACTCTTCATCTGTGTCTGCAAAAAACAGACTGGTCCTGGGAAGGCCACTTTATTAGCTGGTTGCTGCACAATAATCTGCCCAAAGAATATCTCTGTATATTATTAAAGTTTGCATTCTGTTCTGGTTTCTGATTAGAATGAATTCACGACACTATTTTGCTTTGTGAAAACCTGGTATTAGAGGCTCAGAGCTGCCCTTTTACTTCTTGAAAGATACATATAGGTATAGTACAGGGGAACTTACCAGAGTGAATTAGAAACAATAACAGAACTTATATACACTTCCCAGTGAGAAAAACAAAAAACAACTTTGTTACAGGAATGTGTTCATTTCACACCCCTCTAAGTTGTTTAAACATTCTTACAAAAGGAGAAAAGGGTAGGAGACAAGGAAATGGCAACTCCTTCCCAATACAAGAGTGCATTAGAAATGAATGTCTATAAATGCAGCTTTCCAGTTACAGTATAAAGACAAATTACCTTAGAATGCTGTACTAAAGCTTGCAAGCAAAAGAGTTCCACTGTCTCTGAAGGGATTTTACTCAATGTCTCACAATATGGAAGTCCATTTCCTCCAAAACACCATAAGCCTCCCTGAAACGAAAAACCATAAAAATAGTAATACATTTAAAGTGGCTACATAAAAAAAGTATTTCTAATCTAGAATGTTAAGTGTGTAATGATTTATAGAAATTCCTTTAAAGAGTGCACAGCATGCATGCACTTTTCAAAATATACAAATTTCACAATAGTACATCATAAAAGCATTCACTATTTTTAACTGGAAATATTAACCAGATTTTCAGTATGTAGTCTCCTTAGTCTATTAATTTTAAAACATACAATAAAGGGGAAAAATGTAGTATTTTAATTTTGTTAATGAATGTCATCTTTTAAGATAATTTGCTTAACCATAAAAAAGCAAGAATCAGAGTAACTCTAGACTTGCAAAACTTAGAAGAGGAGAAAGAAAGGTCTTCAACATGTGGCTCAGCCTCAGAAGACCAGTCTCTCAATCACGCAGCAGAAAGACCAACATAACCTCTATAAAAATCAAAATACTTCCAAATGTGGTGTCTTACCAAAGCTCCCTTTGTAGCACGAGCTCTGGCTGTGAAAACAGTAAAGGAGTGATAGTGTAAAAATAGCACACATAGCTCTGTCATAGAAAATAGTCTTTGTACTCTGAAAACTCTAAATGAAGATTGACAAGCATTGTTATTAAAATGACATTCATTTTTGTTATAGCATCTTATAAAAAACAACAATCACTGATAATGGAGTTAGAACTTTTAAACAACAAAAAATCAAATTCACAAGAGAGTGAATGAAACGGACATAATTATTATTTTTAAACAATAATGGCACTTTAAATTACATTCCTAAAGCCACTTAAGAAGTTGTTATACAAACACAGTAAAAGAATTCCTACAGCCAGGTCCAAAACAGACCACAGACTTCCCCAATTCTGGTTTGATAACAGAGACTTATTTCAGGAAGTCACTTTCATGTGATGTAACAGTTTACTATTTGAAGTGTGCTAACAACCTGCCATTTTACTAGAGACTTAAGAGAGGTTTAATAATCAGTAAAAGAACATGCAAACAATAGTAAGATGAAATGTGAAAAATCATTTTATGAGCACTACAAGGGGAAGGAATGCTTTGGACAGAGTGTTGAAATGTTTGCTTAATGGGAGGGCTTGTAAGATACAATCTTTAACCACACCTTTCAACTAGTACAGCTGGGAAATATAAACAAGCTTTCAAGCAGACAGACTGTATTTACAAGAGATTTTTCTCATGTTCTGCAATTACAAAGTGTATTTCTCTTCCTCTTACAGTGATCAAAATTTGGAAAAACATTTGTATCTTTGAGCTCTGCAGGAACAAAGAACCCAAACAGTTCTGTTCTGCAGTTGGAAACTCACCCTTTGTGCAGCAAGAGTCTGGCTACTTTCACGTAATGCAAGAGATGTGAAGTACTGGACACATGGATCAAGACCAGTCTGAGGTAAAGATACCAACAACAAGCGAAGTTCATCTTCTATGGGATAATCCTGTGAGAAGTAAGCACAAGCAGTTTTTAGGTTATGTTGTCCAAAACATGAAGCAAAATGCAGAAGAGAGAAATATTTGAAATAATGGAATCAGCCATACTAATGAGGCATAAAATATGAACCTTGAACTTCAGTGCTCTGCAACTTCTATTTAATAGTTTTATCTGTAAAGACTTTGGAAACTGATAATTACAAAACTATCAAATGATAAAAAGAACGCCTTGCACTTCATATTTTAGTGACCTTATTCTAATGGTTCTAAAGAGCAGAAGAAAAAACAGTTCTTCTTGGCAGAGGAAACTTAAAAGTTCACCCTTATCTACATAGAAATTTTCATAGAATCATAAAATAGTTGGAGTTGCAAGTGACCCACAAAGATCCTAGAAGTCCATCTCCTGGTCCTGCACAAGACCACCCAGGAATCATACTGTGTGCCTGAGAGCATTGTCCAAAAGCTGTTTGAACTCTGCCAGGCTTGGGGCCGTGACTGACCATTTCCCTGGGGAGCCTGTTACAGTGCTCAACCACTCTCTGGGTGAAAAACTTCTCCTGATATCCAACCTAAACCTCCCCTGACAGAGCTTCAGGAAAGGAACCCTTGGTTCCTTTCACTGGTCACCAGAGTGAAGAGATCAGTGTCGGCTTCCCAGCTTCCCTTCACGAGGAAGCTGTAAGTGCAACGGTCTCCCCTCAGTCTCCTCCAGGATGAACAGACCAAGTGAGCTCAGCCACTCCTCATACGGCTTCTGCTTTAGGCTCTCCACCATCTTTGTTGAGCTCCTTTAGACACTCTCTTATAGTCTAATGCCTTCTTTTGTACTGTGGTGCCCAAAACTGCACACAGTGCTCAAGGTGAGTCCACACCAGTGCACAGCAGAGCGGGACAACCACCTTTCTCATTCGCCATCTTGTGATGCTGTGCTTTTGGTGCTGCTCCATTAAAATCAACGTGTAACTTATTAGTAAAAAATAAAGACATTTCTTGTAAGGTTTTGTCTGAAAAATTAATATAAGTATTTGTTTAACAGTCTATATACTGACTGATAGATTCAACAAAGTAATTTTCTTTGCCCATAGTCATTGAACTTGCTGTTAGTCTAATTCTTTGATAAAACCAGAGATGGAGATTTTTATGTGTAGAGTTGCCACAAAGATTTGCTTCAACTTCCTAAGCAGCAAATTGGCAACTCCTAGCTTCAATCACCTAGCAATCATATTGCTATAAAAATATATCCACAGCCATATACTAGTGTAAGCTAGTACTTAAGGACTGACAGGTACAGAACCACTATCACATAATGTTAAAGAAGCAAGAAAGTAAAAACTGAGACAATCACACCAGATCAAAGCTGAATATTCAGAGTTCTGTTGATTAAGATACACAGGTATTTTCAGACAGGGCCTTCTGCCCCTATTCATTCTATTAGCATTACAGAACACCTTGTATTTTATACTTCATATGCCAGCTCCGTTTATTGAAAAAGTTGATGACTGATGACACGACTCCTCAGACCATCATATATATAATATAAACACACACACTTAAAACGTGTCAAGTTAAAAATTAACCTAGAAATAAAGCACGACCAAATTTATCCAATAAGGATCTGCTGGCACCCAAAAGCTGGCAGTGAAGAGGTGGCCCTACAGCAGAGCACCACAGTAGTACTGAGGAGGCAAGGGCCTCCAAGAGCACATCTGTGTGTAGGATTCTGTCAGTGTTAACAAGGTAATGCAGGATAATTTCTTCACATTGCCTACTGGACAGAAACAAGCAGTGTATTTGTCAGACTGGAAACTGGCTCATACTTCACTGCTTGTAAATACGTCATGTGGATATACAGCCCAAGAATAATAATTGATTAATGCTTCCAACCTTATTTCTTTCCATCATGCCACTCCCTGTTGCAGATATACTCCAGGGGTGTATCATATATTACAGTTTTGTATTTTGGTATTTTACTACCCAGTTACTTTAGAAGAACTTCACTTTCAACAGCTAACGACAAAAGCAGTAAAAAAAGAAGCAAGCAACTAAGAATCATCTAATACCTACTTTTCCTTTACTTACAGTCTTTACTTTTGGCAATGGTGGTGGAGGCAGGAAAAAGCGAAGGTCGACATCTTTGGATCGAGCCAAACCTATAGCAGTCCTTTGATCACAAGCTTGAGCAACTGTGCCATACTGATAATCTGTTGTACAAGAATTTCAACGTTAGGGTTAAACTAACCTTAAATACTTAATTTTGTTTTAAATGTAGTTTGTGATCTGCTTTGTAAATACATTTGAAAAGAAGAAACATCTTTCTGTGGTTTACTTAAAAACCCCCTTTGATTTTCTCACCACAAATTCCAAAAGTCAGAAACTGCAGATGATAGACCAGCACTACACTGAGCTGAAATACAGCTGGGCGCTAACTGCTCATTATAGGCCAGTTTGATAATTCAGTGGCAAACTGAAGGGAAAGAAAACATAACCTTGAAGTGGATCAACACCTTTTTCTACAAAAATTTGCTTCTATTCCTGTTACTGTTACACAATTCTAGACCAAAACTGACAAGCTATTTAAAATAAGCTTTTCACAGTCGTAGATTGGCAACACTTTGGTGGAGATAATTTATACCTACAAACTGAACTCACTGGGGTTGAACACTTTGGTTCTAGTTGAACACTTGTCCTAGTTGTGAAAAATTAGCACATACTTTCAGTCCTAAACTTTCTTTGACTTGCTTTTGAAGTATCAGGTTAAAAAAAAAAAGCGTGTTTCCCTCATGAGGCAGTTGGCAAGAATAATTAGTGTTTGTGAAATGTCCAAATATTACAATGAGCTCTAAAAAGAAAGGGAGATAAGAGCAGGCAACTAAATTCCCCATACTGGACATCTTGTGCTCTGAAATCACCTGCTAACAGTATTCATCTACAAAGGACAAAGCTCAAAACATTTTTAAACACAGTTTGCTGGTAAAAATTCCCTGTGGAAATTATTTACAATTTTAAAGAGGCAATTTGAAACAAGATAAATCCCACGGTGTGGAATTGCACTGGAAAAGTGAAAGGTCCACAACTGACTAAATTACCAAAATCAGAGTCCAGAATAGGATGTCACCTAGTTTATATAGCCTGGTGATGGAGGGGAGAGGAAGAAACACAAATACACATACACATAGCTCCCCTTTACTTGGGGTTTTAAGGATATTTGTGGTTAGAGTAAGAGGGAGAACTTAATAACTATTAAATATTAACTAGGACAAAAAATGGCTTACAGATAACGCTGGCACATACGAGCCCCCTACTCTACCTCTGGTTTGTCATTACTACCTATCAGCTCCTAACCAATTTTCATTAATTTTACCGTGGCCTTAAACTCACTCCTATGGAGGCTTATAAAAAAATCACTGCCAAAACTACATTAGCAATCCCAACAGAAAACACAAGGAACTAGAGAGCTTGAACTGCTCTCCCACACCACAGCAATGGTTACAGTCCTCTGGTGGGGAAACAGAGAGGCCTGCACTGCAAACACTTGCACTGTGTCAGGGTGTTAGCAAAGAACAGCTACTTGAAATGTAAATAATTCCCCCACATTTCAGACCGAGTTTCAGAACATATCTATGCCTTTTGCAGCTACTAGCTTTCCTTCATGTTGTCAGCAGACTTGGAACAGCTAACTGAGACCCTGTGGGAATTCTGGGACAAATGAGGCACCATCAGCATACGTTACCATGCCAGTGACTGTTGCTTGCCAGGTCTTGTACAGCCTGCAGTCGGATTGCTTTGTCTTCTGACTGACTTCTCTTTAAGAGAAGCCATAAGGCACACTCGTGATCTTCTCCATCAAAGACACTGAATTGTTCTTTGACCAAGAAACAAATGAAATCCAAGTTATTATTAATGAGCATTTTAACCATCCACATTTCTATATGTGGAGTAAGGAAATATGAAATTTTAGAAATATTTTAATATTACTCGTTCACAGTAATTTACAGTGTAGCATTTTAACCTTAAATTAGTACAATAAAAAATGACAGAATGACATCAGTAAAATGCGGATCCTAAAATGGCGAGTTTGACTCATCTGAGTGGCACCAGGTTGATATTTCATGTATCTATGTGACACACACAACCCCTGGCTGGTGCTTACCAACCAAAACTACCAGCAAATAATTACTAACTCTTAAGGCCCTGACCTTGAAGAATTAATTTAATAAGATGACAGTGGAGATGCACATTGAGATAATCATTTAACAGAGAGTTAAATAAGAAGAGACAGTATGCCTCAGGAGCACAGTTTTTGATACAAACAGAAATTCTTGTTTCAAATTACTTGGAAAAGCAGCAACACTGTTCCAAAAAACTATGCTGCTCTCAGTTAATATTGTCAATTCTGACAAAGCACACGTATTTCTCTAAAATGAGATTTTGAGAATATTTCAATCCACAAACACCGTTTCTACACTAAAACTATATCAAATATTAACTTGGCATCTTAACTTTTAAATCTCTTCTGGAACAAGGAAAAAACAAACCCTCAAATCTCCTCTTAACCATCATATTCATTTAGTTTAAGAAAATAAATTGTTTTAATACATGGAAAATAAACCACTGACTGATAATCCATAAAAATATAGAAATTATAAGCTATATTATCACTGTTTCAAGAACAAAAGAACATGCTAACTTTGTAAGAAAATATATTTTACTTCCTAACTGCCCAACTTCTTACTGTTGAAAAATAATAATCATAGATAAAGTCCTGATTTCAATACCTACCATTAAAAGGTGTCCGGAAGATTTTAGCTTCTGTTTCTAGAATTTTCCTCACTGCTTTATGGATTTCTTTTCTGGCTTTGTATGTAATCCCTACAAGAGTATTTTTATATTACTAGAAGTCTAAAAGACAGTACCCTCACATCACTTTTTGGAAAATATATGGAAAAAGACATACACACAAACATATATACAGACATTATATAAAGAGAATTATCTCATATATAGAGAACTATATAGAGAGAGCTATCTTTAAAAAAAACCAAACCAGTCAGCAGCTTAAAGTACATTTGGTGACATTTCTTAGTAACAGATATCAGGAAATGTCTGTTATATAAGGGTGACTTCCAGAAATATTCTATTCTCTTAGAATTCTGTGTTTAGAACTCAAACAATTATGATTCTTACCTTGATATTCACTTGGACGTAGAGAAGCTGTACGTACGTATACATAGGATTTAAGTTTTTCTTGATGTAGAGCTTGAGTATCGATTTGCAGTAACTTATTTATGGACAGGACTTCGTATGTAATGAATACAAAACCTCTTTAAAGAAAAGAAAACTGCATATGAATATCAACTAAAACAATACAGTGGAAAAAATAGCAATCACATGGTATAAATCATCCAGATTTTACAAAATACATAATAGTCTGCAGATTATTTTGATTTAGCAAAGTAGAGAAAAGGCTATTTAAATATTTGAAATAAGTTATAACTATCAGAAATTGTGCTTCAAAAACTAAATTCTACCACGTCTAGTGTTCCCTCACATTATCACATTTTTTTGAAAGATACACATATTAAAATTTTAACTGTATCCATATGTTACATACATATATGCACATCAGTTACAACTTACCCTAGTATAAGCGATCCAGTTACCTTTGCAATTTTTCCTTGAAAAAAATTAAAACCAAATGTCAAACAATGTTGCATGCATCACCTCAATATAAACACAGATTTGTGTTTATATATATATTTGTTTATATGCGTTTATATTTGATTATCAGACAGTAAGTATATCGACCATTAAGAATAAGCTTTTAAAAAGTTTTCTATTGCTCTCTAGCTTTCAAGAAGTCATTTACCAAAATTTACAACTGAAGAAAACATTACTTGATTTGGATTTCCTGCTCTCCTAAGCAAGATGATAAAACATGTATCCTGCCAGTGCTATTTACTTTGAACATTGCTACCTCTTGATTGCATTCACTGCTCAACTACCAGAATAAACAGCAAACTTTCTCTGCCTGTAACACAAGCAGTGATTTGGAATTCTAAATAATTTTAAGGAGTTCACTTTTTCTTTGGTTGCAGCTATTTCTTCAATGTATATTACTACATACAGGACTATGTATGTTCTTTGAGAAGTCCTGCAGAGTCTCCATAAGAAAATATATTTGTTAAAATAATTCAATTGAAGCTAATTTATAAAGCAAACAGATAATAAATACATGCGACTTGCAATACTTTGCCTTTTAAACCTATTGATTTCTTCCAAATTTCAGCTACTTTTTATCTACAAAGTCGATCTGATGATCTGGATATAAGGATCTCCAGACAGAGAAACTCTTATCATTACCAGTAGCAGGAAACCCAATGGAACATGTCTCACCTATCATGAAAAATTTCTTTTCCTCAGCATGAATTGGGAGATTTGCCCCACAACCACTGCTACCAGCTTCCATCTTTGTGAGGCCAAAAGAACTTTGCATGCAGACAAGAGGCAGCAGCTACATGTTGAAGAAATAACTGACAGAGAAGTTTGAAAAAGAAAAGAAATGCAATGCTTCCTGTAGAGCAGAAGTTGAAATATCCTATCTTTAATGCTCAGAAATAAATTTCAGAATTGTAAGAATTGTCATAATACGCTGAAGACATCAAAGAAAACAGAGACTAAGCAGAGCTTAAAATAAATAAGGAAAAAGAAATAATAGAAACAAGCTTTATTCACCATTTATGTGAATGTAACTATATGAATGTAACTATTTCATGGCTCTAGAGATTACCAAAAAAAATCAGATACAAGTGGAATTGAAGACAGTTTAAGGAGATCACATTTAGTTAGGCAAAGACCCTGATCTAGTGTTGGTATCTGCTCCCAGATAATCTGCTGGTGTCATATTACACACCACTATGCAAAGCAAGGTCAGAAGCAGAGAGCAGGGACAAACAGAAGCTTTTAACCATTAAGTATTCAAGAGATTAAAACATCAGTATCATTTAATTATGCGTGGTGTCATGTCATTCCTTTTTATTAACACTTCAGATCAATACATAATGAACTGTACTTACTGATATCATTCCAGGGTAGGTGTTTCTTTGTGGCTGGACCAGAGGTTCCTATTTTTCTGCAGCAAAATACACAGTAAGCAGCCACTGACATTCTGCATATTGAGGGAGAGGGGGGAAGAAAAAAGAGTGATGATTGATTTGAAAATTACAGCAGAAATCCTGTAGCATTTTTTCCTGTCGTTTTACAGCAAAGGTCACAATGGCAAAGGTCACAATAAACCATGTTTGTGTCATTTCGCTCCATATAAACCAATCCACTTAAAAAACTCTATAAAATTCTCAATTTAATGGGCTGAATTTCAATTATAAGAAAAGTTTAAAGCAGTTATTTATCAATTATGTTACTGCTGATTTTAGTGACTAAGTATTTCCAATTAACTTCTCTGCTTCTGAGTTTCCTTTCCTTCTTAGTCACTCTTCCCTAAATACCAGATATGGTCCTATCTCCATCAAGACATTACTCACTATGACATGGGCTTTTATACAACTCACTAACCAACTGCTTTTAAAAGGTCATAATTTATTGTGTTGGCAACAAGGCTGTGCTGGTTTTGCCTTAATTTATTTTTTGGTAAAGAACTAGTACATATAAATTAACACTTTTTGCATACCTGCAGAAGTAACATGAGACTTGTATCTTCTAAGTGAACTTCAACTGCATTAATGCAATTGTACTAACTGAAATATTGAGTTAATGTGTTTAAAGGGATGTAAAAACACATCAGTATCTCTCACATACTAACCAAATTTTTGTCAAATTAGGTCTCTGTTAGCACAATCACAATTAACTCAAAATTATGTATTATTGTCATGTGTAAATCTGATGTTGAAATACGTAAGCCTGATATTCTCCTTGAATTTAAGGTAATCTCTGCAGACCAAGAAAAGTGCTTATATCACTTTTCTTGCCAGCATCCAACATCTCTAAACATGGGGACTCTTTTTGCATCCTTCCTTTAACATATCTTCCCTCTTTTCTCATTTCCCCAAAAGTTTTGATTTTTCCCTTCTCTCTTGCATGCATTTGGGAGATTTTTGAAAAACATCAGCATTACTCCAGTACTGTCACAATCACTGCAGACTGTTTTTTGACTTCTGTCATTTCAACATGGTTTACCCATTCACTTCAACCAAGTACACCACACCGTGAAACACTTTTAAGACTTTGATAGTCAGTCCTCTAGAGACGCCTCTCCCACCTCCAAACTCTCTGTCTCACGACAGTTCCTTTACAACCTTTATTCACAGAATCGCAGTATTCACATTTACTCTTCTCTCTAACCACAGCCTGAAATAAAATGTGGTTTGGGGACAGCAGGTGCCACAATCACTACAAATTAAAAACATGCATCTGCAAACACAGGAGGCCAAAGTGAGCACCGTTTCTCTCGCTAGAAGCTTCTGTTCAAGCACCAAATAATCAAATGTTAAGGGTCTGGAACTGACTTTTAAGATTTCCTCATTCAACAACCCTTGCCATGGGCAGGGACACCTCCCACCCGACCATGTTGCTCATGGCTTTATCCAGCCTGGCCTTGAACACTTCCAAGGTTGGGGCATTCCACAGACTTCCTGAGAAATCTGTTCCGGTGTGTCACCACCCGCACAGCAAAGAATTTCTTTCAAAATATCTAATCTAAATGTCTCCTCTTTTCGTCTGTACCCATTACTCCTTGTCCTATACTACACTTCCCGATCAAGCGTCCCTCTCTGACTTCCCTGCAGCACCCTTTCAGACACTGGAAGTTTGCCGGGAGATCTCCACACCACCTTCTCTTCTCTAGGCTGAACTGCCCAACCTTCCTCAGTCTGCATTCATGGCCTAAGTGCCCCAGTCCTCCTATCAACTTCGGGGCCTTTCCCTAGACTTGCTCTAGCATTTCCATGTCCCTGTGATGTTGGGGAGCCCAGGTGAGAGCTCAGCAGGGCGGAGGAGGGGGGCAGGACCCTTCCCTGCCCGCGCTGGCCCCGCTTCAGCCGCTTGCTCTCGGGGCTGCGAGCGCTCACTGCCGGCTCACGCTGAGCTTCCTATGCTCAGGCACCTACAAACAGAATGGAAAAGGATTCCGTTCCGCACCCGGTTTCCCCGCTGGTGGTCCAGGCAGCTCCGAGCCCCGTCCCGCAGCCGGGTGCGGTCCGCACCTACCCGCCCCACGACTGCGCAACTCGGGAGTACTGAATCAAAACAAAACGAAACCAAACCCAACTTTCAGCAACGCAACACGTCAACGGACAAGGAGCCTGAGCGGGGCTGGCTCTGTGCCTTCTTTCCAGCGGGGCGGAACCAAGCACTCGTTAACCCTGAGCTCCGGTGCCCCGGTCCGGTGCCGGCCGCCATGCCTATGCCCATTCCCATTCCCATTCCCATTCCTATGCCCATTCCCANTGAGGGATCGCTCCGGACCCCCGGGAACCTCTCCGAGCCAGGCGGAGGTGAGGGATCGCTCCGGACCCTCGGGAAACTCCCTGAGCCAGGCGGAGGTGAGGGATGGGCGGACGGACGGGCGGGCGCGTGTTCGGACCCCTCGGGAACCCCTCGGGAACCCCTCGGGAACGCCTCTGACCAAGGCGGAGGCGAAGGGCAGGGCGGAGCAGCAACTCCTCTGGGGATTAAGGGTTGTCGTAAAGAGTCTCGGAGTTTTAACTGAGGCGTTGTTCGTTTGGTTCTGTCTCTCCTGGGCTGCGCGGGGCGTGCTGTGCTTTCAGATTTCCTGCGCTCGCCAGTGCGATCCCAAGCAGGGCTTGCTCGTGCCGACCCTTCAGCGTTCCTGAGGGAGCCGGGAAGATGGTGAATGTTCTGAAAGGTGTTCTGGTGGAGTGGTGAGTAACAGCCCCCTCCTTGTGCCAAAGACTGTGTTTCCTCAGGCCTGGAACTGATGGCAGTAACTGCATAGTCCAGACGGAAGGAATTGTTGTGGGGAAGGGTGGCGCTGAACAAGCAGAGAAAAGCGCGGCCTTTGGAGGAAGAAAGAGAAGGCGATTGTAGATAATCCTAATTCCAAACTACCCTTTTTCTTTTCAAGAGACTGTTTTCAATTTATGCCTAACCTCTTTAAAGAAAACTGCATGTGAATATGGCGTAAAAAATATGATGGCAAAAAAGTTAGCAATCATATTGTTATAAAAAAAAAACATTAAAAAAAAAGATAGTCTGAAGATTATTTTAATTTAGCAAAGTAGAGAAAAGGATCTAAAATACTTAAAATAAGCATTAACTATGAGAAGTTATGCTTCAAAGCTATATTCTACCATGTCTGATGGTCCCCTAACATTGACACATTTTTTGAAATGTGCACAAGTTAAAATTTTAGCTCTATACATAAATTATCTATATGGTAGGTATCAGCTCATCAGGTACCACTTACTCTAGTATAAGCCATCCAGTTACCTTGGCAATTTTTCCTTGAAAATATTAGATATTCCCTTTCATTCTTTACATTGCTTGCAATCTTGCTGTTCTTGTTTGTGAGCAAAGTGTTTCTCTAGTGATTTTCAGGGTAGATGAGGCCATCTTTCATTTCTCCTTTTTTTGTTTTTTTAATCAGCTCTAGACTGGATTCCGTGCAAGGCTAACATGCAGTTCTGTTTGTAGATCATATTCAAAAGGAATGTGCTTGGAGTTTGTAAATGTCAGCTTTTGGTGTAGATACAATATACCTGATTTCATATGATCCCATCTCTGGACTGAGACTCAGGCCCCTGGCTATCTCCAAAATAAAAAGAAGCATCACTCAAGATTTGTGGGGGTCATTGTATAGCATTATATGATGTGTGAGATTTCTGCTGTACACTTAATCTGCTAATATTACAGTTTGGAATCTGTAACTGCACAAAAGCAGTTCCGTACTTCCGAAATGTTTTCTTCTAAACATTTAAATTTAATTTAGAAGGTGGCATTGTGACTGTTCAGTTAGAGTGTGAGAAATGTACAGTTCTTATAGGAGTACTCTGTCTGCGCTGTGCTACTTTGAGTGCGATCTGTCCTCTCCTGTCCTTTGGTTATCCTTGTACTTTAAGGAAACATGCTTTTATGAGGCTATTGCTGAAATCAGAAATGGAAGTTCAGTCTTGCCTTATTAAAGATTGGACTTTTTGGTTTGGGTTTTTTTGAAGCAGCAGCAAAGAGAAGCATCTCTGCTGATGAAGCAGCTGGTTCTAGGCATTAGACTTTATTACCATTTTATTTTTGTGTCTATAGTAACCAAAACTACTTGGAAAGAAGTTTACTTTTACTAAAGCTTCACAAACTGTATTTAAGTTATGAGCAACTCTTGAAATTAATTTTAGTTGTCCTAAAATCTTTGGGAATGTCTTCAAATGGTGTTTCTTGTGTTTGCAGCTGTAAGTGTGAGGTGGGATCTGATGTGTGTTTGTCTCCACAGTGACCCAGCAATGAAGCAGTTTCTGCTCTACTTGGATGAGTCAAATGCTCTGGGAAAGAAGTTCATCATACAAGACCTGGATGAAACGCATGTGTTTGTGTTAGCTGAGTTGGTCAACTTCCTCCAGGAGAGAGTGGGAGAGTTAATGGACCAGAACTCGTTTCCTATTACTCAGAAGTGAGGAGAAAGCAGATAAATTAATTACTGCAAATTTTGAATTTCATCAGTTTGGGTTGTTACTGTTTTAATAGATAACACTGTGGCATGTAAGTTCTACATAGAAGTGGCTACTATAGAAAATGCATCATTTTCATAGACAAAATAGTCTGGAATTAGATTTTGTTTCTCATTTTGAAAGAATGTGGTATCTTTATTAAAGTACTTAAAATGATACGCTTGAGGAGTTCCCTTGAGAATTTTTGATGCATGTTTTCTGGTTTTTTCCTTTCTGTTTTTATATGTGGCCAGGTGATAGGACCCAGAAAGTAGAGCAGCGTTTCTGTATCGAACGCTGTGTGAGCTCCTCTGACGTGTTGTGTTCCCGTGTGTGGCTGAATCTGATAGAAGGTAAAGAATGTCTGATCTGTGCCTGGTGGAACATCTCTCTAAGTTGGAGGCATGGTCAGAAGGTGCTCTAACTTGATGGGTTTTACACAGCAGGATGGGGGTTGGTATGTGTTGTTATTTTGTTTGGGATTGGGAATGTTGGGGTTTTCTTTTGTTAAAACATGTTACAAATGCCCCATACTATTTGCCTATTTGTACCAAGGCTGTGCTTTCTGTGTTGTTCTAAGTTTGGACACTGATGGGGGGGGTTTGGAGGGGAAGGAGGGATATGGAGGGATTGGGACAACAAAATCCATTGCCCTAGATCATCATAAATTAAAGGGGTAACAGAAATGGGAGACCAGTCCTATAGGTGCAATTGCTTGTATTTTTTCACTGGAGCTGATAGTCCCAATAAGTTATGTGTGATCCCACTCTACCTGATAAACAAGAAAACAGGGTTTGGATTTCTGTTACACTTCTTTTTTTTTTTCTTCAGCTTAGTTCTTTCTCCCGTATTGCTTTTTGCTGCAAAGAAAAGAAAAATCTTTGTAGTGTCATGGTTTGGTTGTTTGGGGTTTTTTGACACTGTATTTGTAACTTCAGCTCAGACACTGGCTTGGTTTTCAGACTTACTCATCTACATCCACCTTTTTCTCTTTGAGAAAAAGAATAAGAAAAGCTTTTATAAGGACTGGCTCTCCCACTACTCTATGTTTCTTTTGTCCAGTGGATATCGGATTAATTGGTGCGTTTATCCTTGTTTTTTGTTCAGATTGTTTTTTTGGTTTGCATATTTTCCCCATCAGGAATAGGGAATCTTCAGGAGAAAGTTTCATAGATGTTTTTAATCGAAAAACTGTCCAAAGAAAGCTCTGTAGAATTCTGTATATTTAGCTCCTGTGGATGAGGACGTGTAAAATTTAACTTCATGTAATTTCTGGTACCTTCCATTCTCTCTGAATGTAGAGAACAATGAGTTTTGGTCCAAGTTGCTTAATCTCTTTCTGGTGCTTCCCTGGTCATGTAG
Organism: Regulus satrapa; assembly: GCA_013396955.1. Lineage (NCBI taxonomy): Eukaryota > Metazoa > Chordata > Aves > Passeriformes > Regulidae > Regulus > Regulus satrapa. The sequence goes on along the minus strand of VWZN01009794.1, from coordinate 153,451 downwards.
ATTAAGAACCAGCTACATGTCTTTACCTGAAATAAGAAGTTTAAATCTTATTTATAAATGGTTTATGGTTCCTTACTTCTTTCTTGAGATTGATCTCAAGAGACTGATCAAACATTGACCTCATGACTGTTACTTTGTGGAAGATTACTGGATGCTCATTTAATGGAGAAATAATCAGTAGTTTTAACATGGCATTATAGCTTAATACAATTTATTTAGAAGTGTCTGTTTCCTTTCTTTGGAATCCTAGTTTATTTTTCACCCAGATTCTGCTGAAAGGTAAATAATCCATCACTCTCTCTTCAAATGACAGCATTTGAGAAGTCATGTTTGGAATTCCACATGTTATGCTTCTCCGTATTTAGCACGTCTAGTGCTCCATTTCATTTGTGGACTTTTCTTTTCAGTCTATAATAAACCTCTTGTAGTTGTCTTTTTCTCCTGATTAATTGTACAGCTTTGCTGCTGCGTTCCCTGTATTTTAGCTTATATTTACAATTGATAAATGGCTTATGTAATACAGAAGGACAGAAGTTCCAGACTGTATAAACTAAACAGTTAAGCACACATTCTTATACTCTCTGCTCACAATTTTGGTTTTTTTGAGCAAACAAGTTCATGGACTTTTAACTTCTAAAGCTGTTAATACTTTTGATCCTTCCTGTACCTTAATGAGGCATAACCAATTCTGTGCTGGACGAATAAACAAAAGATGTAAGTTGGTATCCTCATGTGTAGTCCAAGGAGCTGAATTCACTGTAGTTCCTAGGGAAAAAGAGATCTTGAATCAGGTCATATGGTTTAGGAAATCCCTTGAGGAAACTTTTTTTTTTTTGTGTGTGTATGAATTTTAAAAACAAAAAACCCAAGCAAGGGTTTCTGGGATTTGAATAAACTTGGACCTCTGAAAAGTTTTGGTTGTTTTAAATGCATGTACGAATGTACATGCTTCAACAACAAAAATGTTTGCCCAGATGGGAGAATAGTAGATACTAGTGTTAAAAATATCTGTATACTTTGAGATAGTCAGCATTTACACTTAGAGATTTTATATATTTATGCTTGTTTTCATTCAGGTGTGAAATACTAGTGAGTACAGCCTGGAATGAAACACTGTGTTAAAGATACTTTTTTTTTTAAAAAAAACTGGAAACATTTGAGAATAAAAGTTTTAGGAGATTAGTTTAAATATATCCATACTTTGATAATAGAATTGATGGGGAAGAAAATCAGCTCTCACTGTATTTAAAATATTTATGTTCATTTAATGTTTGTATTCATAACTAATAAGTCCACTTTTTTGCTAGTATCTTGTCAAAGAATTATAGTTCTCAGGTCCTGCCTGAGCAGCAAAAAGAGAGATTGAATGACAGACTTGTTGCTGCTTAGAAAAGCACCAAATTTTACCTTGAAGGGCTTTTACTGCTCACTTTTAGCCTTCAGTTTGAGTTGAAAACATTTTGTGTACTGGAAGAACAGCATGGTAGTACAATTACATAAAAGACACTTGAACTTCATTTATTACTTGCTACTTATTTATTCTTAGACCTAAATAAGATTGCAAGTTTACTTGTTAGCATTTTGTGATGTAAACAGTTGCTCTTGTGTAATCATTGTAACTTGAACACGCTTATAAATTCTTTTGTTAGCACATGCAGACGCTAAAGGGTTTGACAGAATATTGTCAGGTTTGACAGGTTTTGACAGAAAGATGAGACAGATCTCTACAGCAAGGTAAGAGAGAATTTGAGTAACTCAAACAAAATGTTTCATGGGAAGAGAGGGATGGAAACTGCAAATGCAGCTTCCTAGTGAAATAAAGCAATAACATCTCATTTTTATGGAAGGTTATACTATTGGGCATTTTGGTTTTTTGTTCCAAGCCTCAAATTTTTTTAAAAAAATTGTTTATTAATAGCCTTCAAAGAAAGCATTGTAAAAAGCAAGTGAGTCTAAATGCTGTCACTTATTTAGATAGTTTATAAATTGTGCGATAAGCCAGTTCTGGAGAGGGGGCTATTTTAGCATGGGGGTTGGCAGCACCATGAATACAATCCTGGTTGGTCAGTACAGATAGGGTTGTAATGACTTGGTTCACTTGTGACCAATGCCTAAGTCCCTCTTCCTTCTCCCTGGTACAACAGCTAACACAGGAAGAATAATTGTCCAGTCCAGTGAAGGAGGAAATAACCAACAATCACTGGAGAGAATGGCTATGTCCTCAAGAAAGAAAATAAGAGGTTGCTGTTGAAAGAAAATAGAGAATGCTTTAGGAAATTCTACCATTTTACCTGAGAGAACCAGACTGAGTGGATTTGACTCTGAACACTCTTTGCCTGTGTTTCACAAAAAAAAAGTAGGCATCTGAATCCATTTGAATCGTAGTGGTTTTGTTTATTTGCTTAACGTACTTATAATGATAATTGGGGCACTTGGGGGGATGTTTTTGATTTTTGTTTTTTGTTACTTTGTGGTGAGAGTTGGATGGCTGTCTGATGCACTGTACTAAACCTCTTCCGAGTGCTGTTGTACATTAAGAAATCCTATTTTACAGTCTTTCCAGGTTTGTAGGGTGCATTCAAAAGCATATCCTCTTATTCCCTTTTTTTTTCCTAATGTGCAGTAACAACAAATTTTACCATTTTTCCTCACTCAGCTCTGCAGGGCCACCTCCTGTGTGTGAGAACAATCTGGAGAACGTGTATTTTAGGCATTACCAGGATTGTTTACTGTGAGCTGAAGTAAACAAGATTTGTTTACTGTGAAATGAAGATAATGGTATTTCATGGTGTCATTAAAATTACTTATATCTAAACTTTCTTAGTTAGCATCTTCACCATAAAAGTTCAGTCGGCCCCTAGGCTGAGCTTACAAAAGTAGGGCACTAAAAATCATGTATAAATGTATACATACATATGTATCTAACTCTATATATATCTCAGCCACTCTTTAATCATATAAACCAACACAGTCTGCAAGTATGTTTTGCTCATAAAATCAGTAGGCCATTGAAGAAAACAGTAAGCTTTCATAATTTTTTTTTTTCAGTTCCAAATTCTATATAAATTTCCATGCTGACTCCTTGATTATCCCACAGACAATCCCATTGAAGCTGGTGGTGGTTACTGTGAAATGAGTGCATTACTCAGTAATGTTAGAATTGGGTGGCTTTTTGTAATTTAGGCTGTGGCAAGGCCTATATGTGCTATACAGAATCAAGGATTCAAAATAAGTTGAAGTTCAGAGTTCTGGAAAAATGATTTCTTCCTAAGCTAAATCATTATCTTAGAGTTTATGCCTTAGCAGCTAATCTGAAATGTAAACAATAGGAGATCTGATATAAATTTGATGTGGACCTGCATTTTTGTTTGGTCTTGTTTTTAACTAAATGTGGAATATAAGTGATATTTTACCCATCTTTGTTTCATGTAAAAAGATTTCAGGACAGAATAAGTTGTCAATTTGAAGGCAGACCAGTAAGGGGAGCTCAGAATAAGTTGTCAATTTGAAGGCAGACCAGTAAGGGGAGCTCTTGCCAGTATTTTAAGCTGCTTTTAAAAAAGAAATGTTGCAGCCTGAGCAATGATGGGTTAGAGACTTACCGTGCTTTGGAACATCAGATATGCTTTCAGGTAGAGATGAACATTCAACTTCAAAGGGCCCTTCTAAAAAGAAAGTGATCATTGGAGATTTTGGAATATTTTTAGAATATTTTTATTTTAGAAGTTGCTTAGCTGTTTAGGTATCCAGTGTTTTCTCTCTAAGCGTAGGTGCACAGCTGTGTTGCATTAATGTGATGAGTCTGAAATGTGATCTTTCTGTCAGATGTGGCTGGTAGGTCTGTGTATCTCTACACAACGAACCTCCTTTAGATATTGCTCCATATTCAGTTACATCATTTTTAGTGAGTGCAAACCAAAAGAAGTCATTGTTAAAAAGAAGCAAGATTAATTAATTTTTTTCCTCTTTATTTCCTCATAATACAAAATGCATGTGATTGTAAGGTTTCCTGTTCCTCAAATCACATGCATCATACTGTGTGGAAGACAATACAACATTCAATCTTACTGTATTTCAGTCTGCACTGGGGATTTCTGCATCTTTGCATGCAGACATACAGAAAATGTTTCCCTCATTGGCCCCCAAATGAGTAGCTTTATTGATTTACACATATGTAATAGTAAAATTCAATATGTTCCCTAACCAAACAAAGAAGTACAACACCTACCAATTAAGTTTTAATATGAGGGGCAAAACCCTCCTAGGACTCTGAATTTTAGGGATTATATTTTTCATGTAGACAGAAAAAGTAATTTTCTCACTTCTGACTGCTTAGCACTAAAAAGAAGATTAAGACTAGAAACAGTGTAAAATTGCTGCCCAGTGAAAAAAAATTTAAATAAAAATTTTAGGGCACTACTACTAGCTTTTTGTGCTTGAGCTATTCTAGGTGTTAGTAACAAGAAGTATAAAGTTCCTGGAAGAAGTCTTAAAACTCATAATACCCACGCAGGAATGGTCTTGAACGCACCAAAGGAACATCAGAACATCCAACATCAAAACTGACAGATAATTGATTAGCTACATAACTAGCCCCTCAGGAAAAAAAACCAGCAGGCAAAATTTCTGGATGACTACAGACTGAAGGAGTTGGCTGTCACAGCTGTCCAGCTGTTCATTTTTCTGTGCCAGAAAAGATGGAGCCAGCTGCACCCGGCGGGATGCGCAGCGCGGTGGGTCCCCTTGCAGCTGCGAAGATCTCACTTGCAGATGAAGATGGCATTGCACGTTTCTGCAGTGTTGGCAGAGCTCATTGCGCTGCCGCTAGAGAGAGGTAGGCACACCGAGCAAACGATCTCTCGCCGTGTGCTGAGCTCCTCACACACCAAAGCTAGAAGGGTGAGATGGGAGGGCAAAAGAGAAAAAAAGGCAGAAAGGAGGGGGGAGAGTATTTTAAGCTTGTAACTTCTATTTCCTGTTAATTCTGAAATTGAACAAACTCAGAAGGAGCACAAGGATCTAAAAATTTACTTGCAAGTAACTAGGTATTAATTGGTTTACAAAAGGTTCTGTGTTTATCCAACCAGAGACCAAGCTTTCTTAATATTACACCTACTATTCTACTTCGCTCTGTCCTAAATGGGACCACTTTTCTCTGTGCAATGATAGTGTAGTTTTACTTCGTCTTAATCTTTTCATTCCCCTACACTGGCAACTTTATTGTGTGTAAGACATGTTTTGCATGTGTTTCACATGTATATCATTAGATATACGGGTATTTCAGAAGCTAAGAGTTTCAGCAGAAGTGAGTAACCCTGGAATAATGATGACCTGTATCATCAACCAGCTTGAAATTAAAGTACGAAAGAAAAATTTCTCTTCAGCTATAAAATGAAGCATGTTCCCTGTATGTGATTTTACTTTTGGTCTCAACAGGGACTAATTTTATCTTTTAATTTTAGGAAAGCTGTAAGATCAGTATAAAACTGAAGAAAAAAATAAGCCTGGTTTCTTAATGAATATTTGAAATCAATATTGTTAAGCAAAACCACACCAAGGCCAATGTAATAAAGAACTGTGACAGCTTTTAGTGTTGGTCAGGTTGCGTTTTTGGGCAGCGAGAGCTGCAAATAGCATTTCAGAGGAGCCCATGGGGAGGTATGAAGAGTGGGCAAAGCTAAGCATCTGACCAAAGCTCTCAGGAGGACTAGGGAGCCTGAAGTCTTGGAATCAGTAAATGTTTCCCCTTTTGGCTTTGAGTAGAGTTTTTTTAAGCTATTTCTGTCTGTTTTGCCTGCTGTGTGACAGCAGGAGCCAGAAGGAGCTGTAGGGAGTGGGAAGGAACAATTCTGAGGGTGGATGTGTTTCAGAAGGTGGTTCCTAAAGTAGTTTGCTGCAAGTATGAAAAACTAGACCAAATTGAGACTGTCTTTTCAATGTGCGGTTATTCTAGCTCATTTTGTAATGTACTATAGAACAAAAGGAACTCTGAAGATCCTATAAAAAATGTTTTTGTTTGACTTCGTAGCTATGAGAAGCAGCCCACTACACCTCTAAATTTGAAACAGTGAGGGTAGCTTTCATGTAATGCATTTTTTCATTGTCATTGTGGTTACATGAATATCATAACCAAAGCAAGTCATAAAAACAAATAGAGAATACAGTCTACCTGGACTTTGCTAAAGCCTTTGACACCATTTCCCACTGCATTCTCCTGGAGAAACTGGCCGCTCATGGTTTGGCCTGGTGCTGTTTGCTGGGTAAAAAGCTGGCTGGGTGGCAGGGCCCAGAGAGGCGGTGACTGGTGCTGCATCCAGCTGGCAGCCCATCACTTGTGGTGTTCCTCCAGGCTGAGTGCTGGGGCCAGTGCTGATTAACAACTTTATCAATGGTCTGGATAAGGGGGACCCAGGGCACTTTCACCAGTTTTTAGGGGACACCAAGTTGAGTGGGAGTGTTGATTTGCTGGAGGGCAGGAAGGCTCTGCAGAGGGGTCTGGACTGGCTGGATCTATGGACCAAGGCCAATGGTTTGGGGTTCAATAAGGCCAAGTGCCAGGTCCTGCCCTTGGGTCACAACAACCCCAGGCAGGGCTACAGGCTTGGGGAAGAGTAGCTGGAAAGTGGCCTGGCAGAAAAGGACCTGGGGGTGCTGGCCAAGAGCAGCAGAACATGAGCCAGCTGTGCCCAGGCGGCCAAGAAGGCCCCTGGCATCATGGCATGGATCAGGAAGAGTGTGGCCAGCAGGAGCAGGGCAGGGATTGTCCCCCTGTACTCAGTACTGGTGAGGCTGCACCTCGAGCCCTGTGTCCAGTTCTGGCCCATCACTACAGGAAGGACACTGAGGGGCTGGAGTCCAGGAAAGGGCAACAGAACAGGTAAAGAATCTGGAGCACAAGGCTTATGAGGAGAGGCTGAGGGAGCTGGGAGTGTTTAATCTGGAGAAAAGAAGGCTCAGGGGAGACCTTAACACTCTTTACAACAACCTTGAAAGGAGGTTGTGGTGCAGTTTGGGTTGGTCTCTTCTGAGAAACAAGTGATAAGAGGAAATGGCCTCCAGTTTTGCCAGGGGAGGTTTAGGTTGGATATTAGGAAAAATATTTTCACCAGAAGGTTGCTCATTGGAACAGGCTGCCCAGCAAAGTGGCGGAATCACTAGCCCTGGGAGTGTTCAAATGGCATGTGGGTATGGCACTCGGGGATATGGTCTAATGGTTACCATGGCAAGTGCTGGGTTAACAGCTGGACTTGGTGATCTTAGAGGTCTTTTCCATCCTTAATGATTCTGTGATTCTAGAGCACACTTACTCTGGGGGACATAGAGACCCTTCCTTGCCCAACAATATTTCTTAACATTTAGGGAAGAAAAGGATTTCGCTGTCATTACACTGAGTGGCATTACTGTAAGGTGGGGGTCTCAAGGGGGAACAAACATAGAAAATGGAGTGCTAATAAGGATAACCAGACCTTTCACATCTAGAATTTATTTTTGTGTCCTTTTAACACTAGGATTAAAAGGATCAGTGAAATCCCTAATCAGGTATTCATGAAAGTAACAGTGTTTCTTAAATAATTTTGTTTGGACATGGAGCTGTTTTCTATAATGGTATTATATTTTGCTAAAACCATTAAAAATGCAAGAAGTCATCATATTCCTGCAGTGTATTTTTTTTACTCTTAAATCTAGGTTGAAATGTGGTTTTTTTCCAGTGGACAAATGGACTTAAATATGTGGTTATGTTTCTTTATAGAACTACTCACAATAATACAGGCATTATGCTGGGTTTGATTTGGGGTTTTTAAAAAAGAATTAACATCTGATTTTGCAACAGTCTCTGTATTTGTCATATCTTCTAAAAAGGAAGGTGATAGTACAGAATATAGTGATTTGGAACTCTGGTGCTAAACTGTGCTTAAGACCCTGAATATTTTGGTGGTTTTTCTATTGAATTTTGGGGGGGGGGTAGGGGAAGGAAAGAAAAGACTGCTTAAGCTTTGCTGTGCTATCCCTTTATTTAAACTGCTCATGAGACCACACTTGGAAATAAGAGGTTTTGAAGAAATTATATATGGCATGGGTCTCTGCAGATTTAGGCTGAAAAAGATATAAATTTATATCTCAGCCATTAAGGCACTTGTCTGAAAAGCCTAGGGACCTTGGAAGTATTTCCACCAGCTGCTATTTGTTTTAATATTCTAATGTGCTCTTTGCTGAGACAGTTGTATTAATTGATCTTTTTTATATTGTAGACATATTCAAAGGGCTCACTTTGAACTAATAATGCTAAACTTCTTGTGAAGTGCATAAAAAGGGAGCAGTAAGTGAAATAGGCCTCACACAGTGACATAGGCAAAATTACTCTGTTTAATAGAGTAACACACAGATAGTTGTGTCTATTTCTCCTGGCCCTCCTTAGTACCCATTTCAAGTAATTTACCATTCTTCAATGTAATTGATCACTACTGTATGGACCAGCTCAATATTTTTCATATTCCAGAACTCTCTTTGAAATTCTGGGAGTATTAGTTTCTTTTATAATGTCATCAAATACCTTACAAGTATTCTCTTGCTGACAGATGGGGATTTTTTTCCCTCCTCTCTTTTCACTTGATGCCTTTATTTAAAATTTTCAAGTCCTTTAATTCGTGACTTTGTACTATCATATTTAATCCTATTCTTTCTAGTGGTCTGCTTCTGGGAGTCATCCATTGTTATTTGGATGATGTATTTATTTTGAGTCTAGGCTATATTGTTCCTCAAGTTTGTGTGATCAGCAAATGTTATTAGCACATTCATGTTTTTGTTCTAAGGTCACCTAATGAAAATATTAAAAGGTCAGTGCCATGACTAATTCTTCAGGAACTCCATTTATTGTATCTCCTCAGTCTGTTTTCTTTGGAGCACCATCCACTGCCACACGTAACAAGTTCTGATCCCTTGCCATCTGTACTAATCTTCATCTCTTCAGTTATTATCTTGTGTGGCATAATTTGAAATACTATGTCAAATTTAAAAAGCAAACACCCACACAGGAATATATTTCCCTTGTTTAGCACTGTAGTGGTTTGGCCCTGGCTGGATGCCGGGCACTCACCCCAAGCTATTCTATCACACCCCTCCACAACTGGAAATGGGAGAGAAAAGGGTTAATGGGCTGAGGGTAAGGACAGAGGGAGATCACTCACCAAATACTGTCAGAGTAAAACAGACTTGAATTAGAGATATTAACTGAATTTATTACTAAAGTAATCAGAGTAGGATAATGAGAAGTAAAATAAGACCTTTAAAACATATTCCCCATCCCCCCACACACACAGAAGGTCCTTCCCAGCTCCACCTCTTCCCCCTCAGTGGTGCAGGTAGACAGGGAATGGGGGTTCTGGTCAGTTCATCACAATATGTTTCTGACACTGCTCAGGGAGAAAAGTCCTTCCCTTGCTCCTGTGTGGGGTCTCTCCCATGTGAGACAGTTCTCCATGAACTTCTCCAGTGGGAGGCCATCCCATGGGAAACAGTCCTCCCAGGGTGGGTCACTCTTCCATTTGGTGCAGTCCTTCAGGCACAGCCTGCTCCAGCCTAGGCTCCCCAGAGGGCTGCAAATCCTACCAGGAATCCTACTCCTGTATGGACTCCTCTCTCCAAGGGTCTGCAGGTCTTGAAGAAGTGAGGCAAAATATATATGGAAGGTTGGAGCAGCTTCTACAACAAAAATGAGGCAGGAGGAAGCTGGAGTGAACAGCCAAGACAACTGGAGGGTCTGGTCAATCCTCATTCAGCTTGGCTATTCCCTCAGCTATGGAGGGAATCCTTGCTCTCTAGGGGAATCTGTCCAGGTAAGCTGACTTTCTCTGTTTCTCTGATGTGTTCCTCTCTGGTGGAGGAAAATTCAAGGCGAGGTACATTAAAAAAAAAAAAAAGCCTTTTGGAATCAGCTGAGCATGTAAAACTAACAAAAATGAGTTAAGTTTACCAATGGAAGGAGTGAATAGATTTGCATATAAAAAAAGGGAGCAAGTTTGCATATGAAACTCTCTAATGCATTAAAAATGGGACAGTCATTCATGCTGTAAATCCAGATAGAGGTGAAGGGGGAAAATAGAATAATGGAGGCATCTACAAAAGCAGCTTTTGCATTGTAACATGAGGACACTTCAGTACCTATTGTAGGTTCTGTGAGGTAGTGTTCTGCAAGGTGAATACTCTGTGGTTTTGGGGTTTTTTTACAACCTATAAAGGAAAATTTTCTATTTCTTTTAATTTAGGACATTTTAGTTATTTTCTGCTTCTGTTTCTTTCCAGAAGGACCAAAAATCTGGACTGAAATAAAGACATACCTTAATTTTAGTTTTAGGCTTCATGATTCTACGCCATTCATAGTTGAATTGAGCTTGTTGAACTCAAAGGTATTGCTAAGTTTCTATAACAGGCCTGTGTGGATTTAATCACATGCCAACACTAAACAGTGTTCTGCTTACCTGCTAATGATTACACCTGAAAGATGCAAGCACTTCTTTTGTTGTTGTTTGTGTATAAATAGGAAACTGATTTTTGTTATTACATAGTTATCTGGATTTAGTAGATCTGCATCTTAAATGAAACTGTCTTTAGGACGGTGTGGTATTGATTAGTTATGAAGAGCTGCATCCCAAATGATACTTAAAAAAAACCTAAGCAAACAAAAAAACCAAACTCCAAACCAACAAACAAAAACACTCCATGTTAAACTAATGGATTCAAGAGGATCTTAACAAAAATTGTATAATTTTTCAGGTGTACTTCTTTCCCTTTCTCATTAATTATATGAAATACTAGGAAGCATTTGTATTATTAAATAACCAGCCACGTGTGGCTTTGCATTTAATGAGCATGTAGAGAACTATTGGCTCACTAGTTCTGGGAACACAGTACCCATGGAAATCAAAGTTCTGTTCTTTGCAGTGCTAATGTTGCTTCGAATTGGAAGGCAACCACATCCTATGCTTTGTTTTCTGTCCCAACAAATCCAGGTTGAATAAGTGAACATGAACAGAGTGATCTTGTGAAAGGTGAAGAAATCATGATAACTGAAATGAAATAGGAAGAAAGTGTCTGTGATAAAAAAACATTTAAAGCAAGTGAGTACGAATATTTTACCTGACAAGAAAAATAGCTGAGATGTGCTACTGGGCAGGAAGTTGAGTTGAAGATTATTTTCTCATGGTTTTTGAAATTAAAAACAAAAAGACATTCAAAAAAAGTTTGCATGTTTGCATTCAAAAGTTGCTTGTAGACAAATGGGATTAATCATCTGCCTTCATGAAGGATCATTACTAGTTTTTTAAAAATTGTGTCTGCTTTTAAAAATAAAGGCGATATTACAAGAAAGTCTTTCTGAAAAAGAGGCCAGCCTTTGGTTTTTTAGAGGGTTGTGAGTACGGGACTAATGGATTACAGAAATGAACAGATATTAAAGTAGCTACTTACTCTCACAGCTGGGTACAATGGACAAGCATAGGCTGGGTTATGATTGAAACAGAACTGAGTTCCTTCTGAAAGAACATGTTTATTTGCCTTTGACCTTAAATTCACAATATTCCAATAATAAAAATCAATTTTAAAACTTTTCTGTACAGTTATTGGACTGATCTTTATTATCCAGTCAAGTTGGCTACTAAGCAACTAAGCTTTTTTCTTAGGTCAGTAATACCAAGAACACAGAAGAATCAAAGCATTCAAACAAAAACCAAACCAAACAAACAAAAAACCACTGGGGTTTTTAGGCTTTATAATAAAATTAACAATGGTGCTGAAGATTATTCTTTTGATAACATAATTTTAGGTTAATATTTCTATTAATTTGTATTTCTGAAGTTCCATTAAATGTTGTGGTTGGAGTATTGAAATGTTTATACAGTTAGCACCATGATCTAGTGAACTAGTACTTTAGGTCAGACTTTGTAGGCTGGAGGAGGAAGGGATAAGTGGGCTAATGAAGGAAAAGTTATCTATTTCCTTTGAGTTTTATATGTTTTGTATCTATATCTTCAAAAAATATTGTGAAGTGTGAATTAAGTATGCTTTAAAATGCTTCATTATCCTAGGGAAGTACTTTTACTGACAGTTAGAAAAAGGTTCAAAAAAGTACAAAGTAGTTTCACGAACCTGATGCCATACAGTAGGGGCGTTTTCCCAAGTGTGATCTTCCATTGCATTTTACAGCAGCCGTGTTCCATAGGCAAGTTACAAGACCATGTTCTATTGCTGTAAATAGTAGAGATTTTAACTTCTGTTTTCACTTTGGAAGAGGAGGCCTTGTTTTATCTGCAAGGATACTCCTGGGCTCCATTCACTCAGATTATGGACTTCGTCTGAGATGGCTGTAGCTTCCCTTCTGCACATGGAGGATGCTGTAGTTCACCCCCAGCATGGAAAAGTATCTTGTTGATTCACACATGCTGATGAAAAATAAAGGGAATTGTTCCCCTGCTGCAAGGTTTAAACACCTGCAGTATCTGGTTCTAGTTCTGTGATGGCCAGTAAACTTGGAATTGAGCTAAGACACAGCTGAAGTCAGACACAAGAACTGAGTGAGTAGTGGTTTCAACTATTCTGGCGCCTCCAAATTTTCTATTGAAATATATGAAATATAAGCCTACCAGTGGTGGTGATGGCTGTCTTGTGAAGATATCCAGCGGGTAATTCAGGGAAGAACCTGGTCTTCACAGCTCACCAGTTGATAACAACTCTATAATGCACCCAGAAATGGAGCCTGAAAGTTTTTTATTGCACTTTAGCTATAGGATCTGTTAAGAGGTGTCCGAGCATTTAGGTGTGTAGTGTAACTGAAAGTCTTCAGTAAAAAGCATTTTTTTTTCTAAATGAGAATGTTATTAACAGACAAAATGTATTCTCAACTCTAACACTATCTCTGGTTTCAGTCTTCCAGGGTTTTCCACACATAGCTGTCCTCTGGCACAAAGTTTGGCCCCTTCTTGCTATAGGTTGTAAGATAAAATCCTTACTGAGCTTTGGGCAATGGTGTGGAAAGTATTTACCTTTTTAGTTTCTGAAATGTTCTAAGTTTTGGTTACTAAAGCCAGCGGGGGATAGGGCCTTTTCACTTCCTGCTCCTCATGTACTATTTGTTGGATGGCTTTTCTAGAGCTGGTAATTGCAGTTTGTTCGCGGTTTCCTTGAACTACTGAGTGCTTCACACCTTTTATGTTCAGGCATTTTGTTGCTGCTTTCTGAAGAAAGTGAATGAGCATTGAATTTGGTACAAAAATACAGCGTCAGAGTTTGCTCTCACTGAGGCTCCCACAGGTCTGGTAGTGTTATCCCTGGATTGTATCCTGAATTTCCGACTTTGAAAGATAAAGGCATTCTCTCCGGCAAGACACCCCCCTTGACCCCTTACTGTAAGCATTATTTTCTGGGAGCAAAGGTTACGCTTCGCATGGAACACTGGTCAGTACACTTAATTTTCCCTCGCTGTGGTGTACAGCGTGAGTCAAAAATGCAGGAATACAGCGCTTGTTATTCTCGCCGGGAGGAGTGCGAAGTGTACACGATGGGGCCCGGTGCCCCAGATATTGGCACCAAGTTACTTTAGTTCTTTCTCAGCCCTGAAGGCAGGAGGGCTAAGCCCGCTCTCAGCGCTTTGTCGTTGTCACATCACGCCCGCTGTTGTGATTCCCGCTCCAGCGGTGAGGGGCTGAGGGGCACAGGGAAGCGCTGGCGGCTGTTTTCCCCCCGCCAGAGGAGCAGCTCGCACGCCGCGAAGCCGTGTGTCCGCGGCCGGGCGCGGCGGGCCGGCTTCGTGGGGTGGCCCCGAATCCCGGCGTGGCCCCGAATCCCGGCCCATCCCGGCCCATCCCGGCCCATCCCGGAGCTGCCGGGCGGCGGGGGCGGAGCCGGGCCGGGGC